>JAVTVY010035541.1:0-148663 GCA_036873755.1 Hanleya hanleyi | reverse complement strand
CTTTCCCAATGTCGAGACTGATTATTGACCAACTTCTGGAGAATTTCCTTAAGGGTTCGATTGAAACGTTCAGTTTTGCCGTTAGTTTGAGGATGATACGGAGTCGTGCGCCTGTGATCTATACCTAGCAACTTGAATTTTTCTCTCAACTCATTAGAATTGAATTCCTTTCCCAGATCGGTAATCACGATCTCTGGAATTCCATGTCTAGAACAGTATTCTTCCAGAAATTTATCCTCCACATTTTCAGCTGTTTTCGAACGTATAGGAAAAGCTTCCGCCCAAGCTGAATAATGATCTACTATCGTCAAGATGTAGGAATGGCCCTTATTTGATCGAGTCAGTGGACCGATCAAATCCATACCAACAATCTGACCTGGATATTTTGGCATGGGCATTTCGGTGTACTTTGGGCGACTACGCACCCGTCTATTTACCTGACAAGTTGCACAACGGTCCAACATACGCATAATGTCTTTGCGCATGCCCTTCCAAACGAATGCATCTCGGACTAGACCTAAGGTCTTATAGAGTCCTTGGTGACCTGCGCGAAGGTGTGCTTGCTCCATTACCTGGTTACGAAACCTGGTCGGCAAGATCACACGGGGATATTCAGCATCAGCTGCCGAGGGACATCTCGTGGAATAGACTATCTCATTATGCACCATATGTTCCTCTGATGGAACAGTAAATAGAGTGGGGAACTCCCGTTTTTGTTCCTGGCGAAGTGTCACTTCATCAACGCCATATACCGATATTGGCACGTACGGTAGGACACCCTCAGGTACCTCAGGTACCTCAGGTATAATGTAATCATTAGTATCAAATGTTGCAACTTCATAAGGAGTTCGAATTCTTGAAAGCATGTCTGCTCGGACATTCTTGCTTCCTTTGATGTATTCAATCTTACACCCATACTCAGCTATCAAAACTGCCCATCGTTGAACTTTGGTGTTCCTAACTTCACCAAGAAAGAGACTTTTCAACGGTTTATGATCAGTGTAAACAACAAATTCTGCTCCATAGAGGTATGGCCTTAGCTTTTTCAATGCATAGACTACAGAATATCCTTCTTTTTCTATGACAGGCCAATTCAACTGGCTATCTTTTAAGGTGGCCGACACATACTGTATGACCCGGTCAACACCTTGCTCATCTTCTTGCACTAAAATTGCACCTACTGCATAGTTGGATGCATCAGTAAACAATTTGTATGGCTTCTGTGGGTTTGGATAGGCTAGTACACTATCACTGCATAAGAGGCGTTTCACCTCATCAAATGCATTCTGCTGGGGCTGACCCCATTTGAACCTCACATGCTTCCGTGTCAAGGATACGAGAGGCTCTACCAGGTTAGCATAGTTGGGGACACATGCACGATAATATCCTGACATGCCAAGAATAGAACGTACTTCCTCTACAGAAGTGGGAGGGAACATGTCACGGATAGCTTGAATTTTCTGATCTTGTGGGGAAATACCATGCTGTGAAATGTGATACCCCAATAAATCTACTGACCTAGCCGCAAAGACACACTTCTTTCTTTTGAGCTGTAAATTATACTCTAATAACCGTTCCAAGACTAGTTTTAGATGATAAGCATGCTCAGCTTCATTGCGTGAGTATATAACAATGTCATCAACATACACAACAACAAACTTACCGACATAATCTCGAAAAATGTCATTCATGGCTCTTTGGAAAACCGCACCTGAGTTACAAAATCCAAATGGCATGGAATTCCATTCAAATAAACCTTCTGAGCAGGTAAATGCAGTTTTTTCAATGTCTTCAGGTGAGACAGGTATTTGCCAATATCCGGACTTGAGGTCTAGAGTTGTGAACACAGATGCACCACGCAGAGAGTCAAAAATGTCTGAAATCAAAGGTAATGGATAACTGTCCTTACGTATTATAGAGTTCAATTTCCTGTAATCGATTGCGAACCTGATCGTTCCATCCTTCTTCGGTACCAGTGTGATAGGTGACGCCCAAGGTGATGAAGATGGTCGTATAACACCTGCCTGTAACATCTCCTTTATTTGGTCCTTGACAACATGCTGTTTCATCAAGGGCATTCTGTACGCACGCTGCCTGATAGGGGGGTGATCTCCAGTAGGTATGGTACACTGCACTCTCGGGTGTCTCCCTGCACCTGGTTTCTTCGACACGTCGAAAACATCTCGGTATTCGTGTAGCACTTCATCGATCTCCCTGTTTCCCGTGGTTTCGTATACACTTCCTGCAGCGTCGATACCTCCCAGTTGTCCAGTCGACGTTAACTTGTATAATCGACCGAACCATCGCATATGACTTTTTGGATAGTCCAATTGAGCTTTTCCAATATGTAAGGCATCAGACCCCAAAATACACTGATGAAACATCTCCGGAACCACAACAATCGGTACAGGAGACGCGTTTAGAAATTTGACTTCAGTTTGTCCCAAAACCTTCAGAGGCTGCTCATTCACAGCATATATTATACCAGTTTTCTTAAGTGGTCCCTTCCCAGATAGTTTGTGCCACACATCAGCACGTAGTAGTGACGTTGACGCCCCTGTGTCAATCAGTGCAGTAATAGTTTGTCCATCTAACTTTAATTGGGCCGAGAACCTCCCTGGAATGATCGTGCGCTCGGCCCTCTGCCGTTTCCCGCCTGCTCATGAGTTGTTTGGAAGCGTGGACTAGGTGGATTACGACATACCGCCATTCTGTGTCCGGTCTGCTCGCATCTCCAACAAGTGATTGGTTGTCTCTGCCTGGCACGTCTCGGACCATTGTTTCGTGTAATTGGCAGTCGCTGATCACTCCGGGCTCGCATCGTGGTAGTTTCCTGCTGTCGGCGTTGATCACATTCCAACCGGCTCAATCGATTGTTCACTAATTTCTGATGTGCCTCTATGACACCTCGGTTCTGTCGGATTTCCTCTAAACATCTCTCGACAGGGTCCTGAGAAGCGTCAACTTCCATCGGCACTGCTTCGTCTAAGTTCATAGTAGATAGTAAGTCTAATCGAGATGCTTGATCCTCGATATAGGTCATAGCCGCATTTACATCTTCGGCCCGTTTGTTCATCACAATTTTGCGTGCCAACTGCTTATCCTGTAGTGACCTGATATAAGCACGAAGTATGACACGTTTCGAGTCGTCATTTACATCAGGATATGCACGTCTCGCCAAGTCCCGAAATCGCCTATTGTATGTATACACAGTTTCTCCTGGTCTCTGGTGAATCGATTCTAATTCACATTTTAATCTCTCATCTTCATTTGTGGATACAAATGCCGTTACCACATGTTGCCTAATTGTTTGCCAAGTTACGGTGGCATTGTCCTTGTCCTCAAGAAATAAATCGATCTCCCTTCGGAGACCTCCGGCTGTCGTCCATATCGCCAAATGTGCTGGACTCCCATTGATGTCTCGAACATCCCGTATCGCCGTGTTGCATTCTGCTAACCAGTCGCGCACCTCGGCCGGAATGAGTCCATCACATTTACGAATAGCCGCAACGTGATTTCGTAACCTCTCACGTTGTACTCGTGATTGTTCATGAGCTGAATTGTCAGCACGCACGGCGTTTACTAATGTTGTTACGCCCTGTGCTATGGCCTGCAGATCTTGCACTCGCACGGCCTGATCTGCCATACCTGTCTTGCCTTGTAGTATCTCGTCTGGGGGTCGCCAATATAGAATTTTAGTGTCCTATCAGTTGATTACGTGAAGGTGATAGACAACGGGGATGTTCTCTATATAACCCTGGTTTCCGTAAGTTCGTCTTCAGTCAAAGCCAAAGAACTACAAGACAACTCGTTGTGATGATAGAGGTTGATGTTGTATTACTTCTGCATCATAACATAGACATTGGTACAGCAAATCAAAGATATCCTGAAAACGTCCGTACAGATTGAAGCCAAGATGTTATTGCTCGAATCATTGTGAAATTACATCGAATTTTATACAGTAAAACAAATAAGCACTTGAACCAGAGGCTGGTACAACACCCTCAACTCCAGGATTTGTAACAATTAATTAGGGACCTGCCGGATTGACCACTTGCCACTGGTTGTTAATCTAAACACAGCTGTGGCCTGACCTGGTCACTTTAATACCGTACCATATTCATGTAGGCTCTAGCTTACATACTAACAGAAGACCTTTATCTTTCATTTCTACAATATACAATGTAAATCGAGTTATATTTCGTGTACCAATTAAATCTCAAGTGCCATCCTTTTGCTTCTACCAGACACCGTTTTGCTTGATATGATTTGCTTTAACTTAGCCAGGCCTGCTATAATTGACCTGATGTGTCAAATCCAAATCTCTGGTCTGAATCGTTATCAACACAAGTGTATACCCGGTTCAGAGTTCCTGGCTTCCGCTTAATTAGCAGAGAAATGCTCTCAAATGTACAAACGCTCGAACTGACATTTTAACCGAACTGATTAAGGTAAATGTGAAATCAACAAGATACATATATGATCAAAATATTCATGATCTCATTCCATATTTTACAATACGAATGAACATGCTAAATGGAAACTATATATCTGCAGCGATACACAGCTGGTTATCACCGTACCCCAAGACAGACATAGATGCGCGTCTTGTCCGTGAAGAAAATGGCGGATTCTTCTGGTGATTCTATTGGTAAATTATCTCGAGAGCATGAGATAATAAAGATGTCGAGATCACGAGATAATAAAGATGTCGAGATTCAGAGATAATAAAGATGTCGAGACCACGAGATAATAAAGATGTCGAGACCACGAGATAATACTCGATTCCTATTGGTCAGTTATCTCGAGAGTACGAGATAATAAAGATGTCGAGATCACGAGATAATAAAAATGTTGAGATCACGAGATAATAAAGATGTCGTGATCACGAGATAATTCTCAACTCCTATTGGCCAATTATCTCGAGAGCACGAGATAATAAAGATGTCGAGATCCCGAGATAACAAAGATGTCGAGATCACGAGATAATCTGAAAAAACCCTTTGCTTGTCACTTTTATGGCTCCATAGTATTTTCATCTTTTGGAAAAATCTATTGGAAATTTCTTCACATTTGGATTTGAAAGAAATCACACCCGAGACTCCCCGACTCGTCTACCGCACAGTAAATATACATGTACCGTCGCGCTCATATATGTAGTCAGATAAGCGTGCCGGATAGCTCTAACATCCTGACAAGGTTATCTCCCCTTTTGCCGGTCGATCGACCCTGCCGTCGTGCACTTATATGGAAGGCCAAATGTCCAAATAATCAGAAACTCACAGTTATTGAATCGAAAACCTAAGTTTTCAAACAGAAAACTTAAGTTATCAAACAGAAAACCATGGTTTTCGAATCGAAAACTTAGGTTTACGGTCGAAAACCTAGGTTATCTACCACACAACCCCGAGATTCTCTTTCCTTAAGTTCGAGTTTCTATTTCTCAACACCGAAAATCACAGTTGTGATTAGAAAACTTAAGTTATCGAACCGAAAACCTAGGTTTTCGAATTGATAACTTAAGTTTACGGTCGAAAACCTAAGTTATCTAGCAGACAACCCCGAGTTTCTCTTTTATTGGACACTTTCTAATCGATAACCTAGATTTTCGAATTGATGGTTCTCGTGAAGTGAAACTCGACTTTCTAACTTAGAGTTTCGATATCCGGGTACTTTGGGTTTGGCATCTTTTCCAATTGTTGACTAATCAGAAATGCAGAGAGAACCACGTGGCGAAATTAATTATACGGAATCAAACTGCTCACACAGATATAACATTCACTGCATGCCTGTAGTAAACGTTGTAGACCCAGCGACAGCTTGTGTGTCACCGAAGTATTTGCCAAAGTAGCTATCTGCATATCACTGAATGTGCTTTGCTGGTGTGAATTACATTGACCTGTCTTATGTCGGTCAGTCAGCTTGACCGGCTAGCTGAATTTCAACTAGATTATTTCCCCCAATTCAGTCTGCAGCATATATATACAGCTGTTAAACTGATTAAAGGCCTAGTTCTGAGTACCAATACCCAGTCGTTGATAAAGTTGTATAAACTAGGCTCGGTCATACAGGATAGTCTACATTCAATATATAATCTCAGTTATCCTTTTGTTGAATACATGTTGATTTTGTGGTTCTGTCTGACGTTTTAATCAGCCAGCATGCGGGAAAGGGCCCGAAAACTTATAGTACCCGGATATCGAAACTCGAAGTTAGTTAGTCGAGTTTCACTTTACGACAATCGCAAATTCGAAAACCTAAGTTATCGATCGATAACTTAAGTTTTCTACACGAATGTCCAAAAATAAAAGAGAAACTCGAAATTGAAAGAGAAACTCGGGGTTGTCTGCTGGATAACCTAGGTTTTCGACCGTAAACTTAAGTTATCAATTCGAAAACCTAGCTTTTCGGTTTGATAACTTAAGTTTTCTATTGACAACTGTGATTTTCGGTGTTGAGAAATAGAAACTCGGAGTTACGAAAAGAGAAACTCGGGGTTATGTGGTAGATAACCTAGATTTTCGACCGTAAACTTAAGTTTTCGATTCGAAAACCATGGTTTTCTCTTTGATAACTTAAGTTTTCTGTTTGAAAACTTAGGTTTTCGATTCAGTAATTATGAGTTTCTGATTATTTGGACATTTGGCCTTCCATACACTTATACCAACCACCCCACAGCGCATGCTCCGTTTCACATGCTCGCTCCACTTCTGTCCCTGTCGTCAGTAGCGGAAGTTGACCGTTGCTATGACGTATAATGTGTTTGAATCCGACCGAACAACTCCTTTAGTTTTGCACATGAGCGAACTACTTTTCATATGCTCTGTCCAGATAAACAGGGAAAATAATCTCCCGATAATTCTTTTTAACGCTAGATCAATAAAGGTATTATGTAGATTTGAAAAGTACCGGTAATCGAAATGTTCGGCAAACGTATATTTTACTATATATGATCTCACTTCCGGCGATCTGCGCACGGCCGGGAATCCTGTCCAAAAATCTGCCTGGTGGAGGGAGGGGGGGGGGGAACACCCCAGTGAGATTCTCCGCACAGTGGGTCTTCACCAAGCCATGTAGCATTTGAGGGAGATTAAAAGTGCGAAAGTATCAGAACTGCTCTGTATCGCAATAACTTGAATTAATCAACTGCAACGCATTTGGGGGATTCGTCAGACAAAAGAAAACAAACAATAGGTGACTATCGGTAATTAAATAACTGTTCATCTCTTCACAACAACAACAACAACAACAACAGCAACACTATATCATAGTTTGTCGGAACCAAATAATGCCCACCGCACATTCACATCTGCAAAATTAAATATCTCAGTATTTAGTATGCTGATAGGGACTGTTTGACTGGTAAGATCTGTGTAGTGTGAAATGATGTTTTGGTACAGCGCTATATGTAATTTGAATGATAACAGGGTCGATCGACCGGCAGAAGGGGAGATAACCCTGCGTGAAGGTTGGCATAGCTCAGTTCAGCCGGGCACGTGGATCAGGCGGTAGCTGATTGCTTAATGCGGTTTGATTTGATTTTGAACAATACAACGACCTGTGTGAGCCTTAATATATACCGGCAATGAACTTTTGAATCTTCGCCAAATAAAAGCGAAAACTTAATACATTTATTAATTTATACACTAGTTCATCTTGAAATGTCACAATTCTTACACAGTTAGTACATGAAGAGGGATATTTTAATTTAATCATGAAATATTGACACTGTATAATAACAAGGTATTATTTTGTTGATTAATTTTTCAGAAATATTTTCTTTCAATATGAAACTGCATGTAAATACTAAGATAGTTTTGTATTTTCTCAAATTCCCTTTGATCATCTCAAATGATAGTAATGAAGATTATATATGTTATATTATGATATTTTGGTACACAATATCCAAACATTTGGTTTGCACATTTCGAAAGTTCAAAAATAAATCCATCCAGAGAAAATTAATGCGAAATCCCAGCTGTCCAAACTTGCTTTGCTTGGAGAGCCAGTGTTGTAAGGTGATTCACTTACAATACTCAACTAGATGCTCTTAGCTTTCGCGCCGTAACATCTTGTCGGCCAGGACGCATGCACAAATTAACATGGTGATAATTATCTGATGTATTTTAAAGATAAGAGATAAGATTTAAATAACTGCTTATTTACACTGCAATTATAAGCAGGCAGTATTGACCAACATCGCCAAGTTACAACGCACCAAACGACCAATGATTTGATTTAGCTAAACCGTATTGCCACCTGGAAAACTGAGAACAATAAGACAATATCACTGGAACTGAGTGATAGCAGCATGGGAAACGATTGTAATAGACGACCTCTAACTAACTAACTACACTGTGCAGATAAACAAATAAAATTACCTGTGATTAACCACTTGGAACCATCAATAATATTGTATGTTCATCTGTATTGTTTACATCTTAATTACATCTTAATCATCTGCATCTTAATTACATGAACTATTATACTGGAACATATATAGATCCATGTCTGTGTGCCTGTGGAGTGGTGGTCTTAAATTACACAGAACCAGAGGAGCGATTGTGACCACTACCTGTCTACTTTCTAAAAAAAACTTGAGTGAACTGTTCCACTCAAGTTTGAGTGAAATGTACCTGTTCACTCAAACTTGAGTTACTTTTCACTCAACTTGAGTTACTTTTCACTCAACTTCAGTTAAAACCACTCAAGTTCACTCAAGTAAACTACTCAAGTTCACTCAACTGGAGTGGGATCAATTTCCACCCTCATGCTTGAGTGAATGTCACTCTATTTGAGTGCATTTAACTTAATTAAGTTGAGCGCAAAGTAACTCAAGTCAAGTGAAAATCTCACTCAAGTATTGAGTGGGATCAATTTCCACTCTTATTTCATTGAAATTTCACTCAACTTTTTTTAAGAGAGTAGGTACGTTTCGTTCCGTCAATAGGCATCCCAACATGTCTTTTGAACGGGCGATAACACCGTCAGGTAAAACCGTTATGGGGAGATAATTCAACCTTTATTGCTTACGGTACATGTCTTATTCGGGCGTCCAGGGCTGGATTCCGGCTGGTTCTAACCCACCATTGATTTTTGGGGCCTATAAGAGTATAATCAGAACTTGACTTTCGATGAAATTTGATTGGTGATTATACCTGACAGGACGAGAAATGGTTTGTGATATATTTAAAATGTTTCTATGATATTCAACACTAAAATATATCCAAACAACCTATTGATTGCCTTCATCCCATATTCGCTGTGACTGTGTCGGGCGGAATGATCTAACTTCTGGGAGCCGTAGTTCGAACTAATGGTGGCGAACGTATGCTGAATTTTTTTATTTGTTTGAGCGAAAAGGAAAAAGGCTACCTGGCGTGGTGGTCATTTGTGGCGGCAAAATATAGGAAATCCTAGCATAAAACCCGTGGTTCAGACGATGATTTGCCCTTGTTTACTGTCCCCAACCGAGCCTCGGGTACCGTCCTGGACATCCACAAAGAATCAAGTTTGCCTTAACATCACAGTTAAGAATTAAACAAGCTAGAGGTGAAATTGCCCGCTATACAGGCCGATACACTCCCATATGACCTACATATTAAATCCATAGCGACCGACATTGGAGACTTAATGCAGCCATCCACTTTACTGACATTTATAACCATCCTATGTAAGATAATAAGCTGGATAGTAAGAATATCGGTCATCGGTTTCTAATCCACGAACATAGTCATTCACCTTTGATTCTTTGTGACGATTTTATAACCAAGAATACAGCAGGAAAAACAAAAACATTTGCAGAAAATCCATTCTTATTTGCTACTAACGATACCCCTTTCCCCATTGGTACAGAACGAATCTACCCGAATTGACAGACACCTGTCAAGCCGTTTAGGAGTGCAGGAAATTAAAAAAAAAAAAAAAAAAAAAATAGCCCAATGGACTCCAATACCCCTCGACTCCAATATCACTCAACAATCATGCCTTGCATAAGATGTATTTTTTTTTATAGAAATTTGACTACATCATATAAGTTGTGATCTAGTGGGAGTTCTCTCATTTTAGAAATACAAAGAAAGTTGAGCCAGGCCTGCTTTTGACAAGGACTTAATTGATGAGAAACATTTTGCGCTGAGGTTCAGGTCAAGCAGCATAGCACTATAAATTGTCAAGATGACCGCAGCCGATTCACTACATATTAGGAAAGGCTGTTTTTTTCTTCAGTGGTTTTTGACCTAGTTCCGTCCACGCGAATATATATGATCATAAATGGCGACAATAATTTTGCCGAGTACATTTTGTTTTTCCCCCAGAGAACCTGCCACGATACGGACATGGGTTCAGTACAGTATAGCTTCTTTGAAATCAATCTGATCTAGCCCAACTCAGAAAAAAAACACACAGCTTTCCTGTCTATTGATGAATGAGAGTGCAGCTTCACGGTTGAATCTGGTGGAGTTAATACTCAGTATACGGTCTCGTACATATATTAGGACCAGTTCGCTGTTGACACGGTACCGGACAATACATGCTGCTAGAGGAACATTGCTGGGTGATGCACAGTGAGAGAAGGAGCTGAGATTTCCCTTAACGACCGCGGCGTGAAAGCGCATGTACATGGAAACCGGTTCGGATACACAACCAGCATCCCCAGCAGCCCATTCCTCTCTAATGGAGCAGGGCAGTGGGAAGGAGAATCGACAAGGTAGGTGCCAACCAAAACTATCTTCAGAATTGCAGTATTCAAATTGTGATATTGTGTTAATTTAGTCTTCAGATATAGTAGTATTTGTGTCGTTATGTTGTATTAGTCTTCAGATATAGTAGTATTTGTGTCGTTATGTTGTATTAGTTTTCAGATATAGTAGTATTTGTGTCGTTATGTTATATCCCCGATTCAACGGATGACTAATTTGGGATATTTCTGCAGGTTTCGTCGATCCCCATATGTAGTATGATGTATAGCTCTGTAAGTGTATATAACTTAACTACACTCGCCACCAAGCTGTCAATTTTAGTATTTAGGATAGAGATATATTCCATGCTGCGTGATGATCAATTTCCTTTATACCGGTACTGAAACCACCATGCTTGTTTGATGTAAGTCTCCGTGAAGATGGGAAATCGAAGCTGTCTGTATAGCAACGCTATATACAGGTCTTCGGGTTCTACCGTATTACGATACTCGCAACCACCAATCGGCCTACATGTAAACATGTAGTTCTGCACGTATCATTTTCCTCTTTAAATAAGTAGAAATGCCTATAAATACATCACAAATAGGCTTCCAGCGATATATGTTAAATATGCCACAATAATTGAGCCTCAATCTGAGCGGTGTTGTTCTCTAGGCGATGAGTACGTGGTTGATAGTACATTCCGGTCATATATCATGTACGATCAACTTTCCTCACTTGTATTGTTCCAGTTGTCTATCCGTGTATATGTCAACTCCCACAATAGAGAAATAATTGGGGGAATTACGGTATATGCGAATCCTTTTGAAGTAGACAATACAAAGAGATAGTTTTACCGTATTCTATTGTTAGGATCACAATAGAGGAAAATAGCCATGTCTGAGGAGAACAACTATGGTTGTAGGCCGTGTATAGACCCGGGCTTGTCAGCTGAATAAAGACCCAGACAATAGATCCGTACACACGCACAGGGGCTCGTTACCGTTGTTAATTGGTTAAAATAGGTTGATTATAGTGGAAGGGGGGTCGAGGTCGGTAAAGGGGCATCGTTACCGTTGTTAATTGGTTAAAATAGGTTGATTATAGTGGAAGGGAGGTCGAGGTCTTTTATTACCGACCTCGACCCCCCTTCCACTATAATCAACCTATTTTAACCAATTAACAACGGTAACGAGCCCCTGTGTACACACGAAGTATCATATTGGTTTCCTAATGTACAAGAAACTGAGCAAAGATGCTGTTTAACTCTACCAGACCTACGGATGCCTATCTCCGGAAATACAATACATTGAGAGCTGACACTTCGTATCTTTGTAGTTTATCATACGGGAGTCATTTTGAGCCTATTTGAGCCCCGAACAGAGGATCATGGGTAAATTCAAAATGGCGTGTGAGGTACCAGAAAAGAGATGTTTTCGTCAGTTATCTTCAAAATTCCTGCTTTTCGGTGAGGAAAAGTGTGCAAAAGCTATTTCATTTCACATCAGATAATTATTTACTAATTTATCAGGCAGTTTTTTTGCGAAGAAAATACGCAAATCCAAAAAAAAAAAAAAAAAAAAATCGTCCCTCAAAGGATAAGAAAGAAACTTGGGAGGGGGTCCAGATCGCCCAGGGCAGAAATGAGCCCCAGGCATGGACAGGTCACAAATCGCCCAGAACAGATAGGATTAATCGGATTAATCCAAAGTTCCTATCCCTTGTCAGTCTTACTAATGCTTTGCAGTATGGTCATGATAAGTCACCCACTTGTCAAGCTGGACACGATGAAGAGATTGAAAGAAGAAATATGAAAAATATATATATTTACATTTATTTTGTACGTAATTTTAATCAATGGGACTGCCAATCAGGCTTAACACAGTTAGGTATACGAAGATCAATATGCAACGTCAAATTGATCTACAAGTGTCAAACAATACAACCGGAGTGATATTAGTACAATATAGTCAAATAGACAATAAAAATCAAATTCAACTGAGAAATTCAGGGATGTGTAATAAAAAACAAATGTATTGAAGAACCTATAGTTTAATATACATGGCGAAAATAGTGGTCCTGTACTATTGTTTGGCACAGGTAGATCAATTTGACGCTTTTTGTAATCCTCAAGTTCAGTTTTCACTCAAAGGTTATGTATTTGTATGTTACCCGTTTGAAATAAGGGTAAATACCCCAAAGTATTTAGGCAAAGCCTTTTCTTCACGACTTCGACCCCGCCCCAATCAACATAATTAAGGGGATCGAGATGGTGAAGAAAGAAAGCTTTTTCTTCACGACCTTGCCCGCCCAATCAACATAACTAAATTAGCAACGGTAACGAGTCCCTGTGGATCATCTTCACCACGTCAAGGTTTCTATTTGTGAACCAAAGGCGAACCCTTGACCAACTTGCATAGCAGATCGCGTTCCGCCCACACTTCATTTACGTGACCTAGAAAAACTGCGCTGATGGTAAAATACGTTTGGGTTTTACTTTCGCTGCTAAACTATTCGCTGATATCGAATGTAAAATATTTAATCCAAGCACGCATAACAATAAAATATTAATGGATAGACCAGTGAAATTTTATAGAAATCCGTGCGTTTTAACCCAATTCAAGTCCTTCAGTGGGAAGGTGAGGTCGGATACACTGACATCGCGGACCGCCTTTAAAGTTTCGTTGTTTCCTACATTTGCCTGGCTTGTTGGATGTTTGATGGTAGATGAATGGGTTTATTTCCTTTATATTTATTAATCTTCATGGTTGTTGAAAAGGTGCATGTTCATATGTCACTGGGTATCGCACAAGCTATGGTGTTTTCGAATCTGCTGTCACGATCGCCATGGTAGCTGTGCTTAAGTGATCTGATTGGTCAATATGTGCAGGCTGTTGCTTTTGCTGATTGGCTGACATCTACCGTTGTCGTTGATCGCGATACATTGCCCAAGCGTACCAGGGGCTATATCTAGGATAGAGATACCTCTGGTTTTAGCGAGGATGCTGTGGATTGATATGGTAGCATCACCTGTCAAGTAAGTGACTGTCCTGTTGTATCGAGTTACACCAATGTACAGAAATGTACAGAATGTGATATGATCATTAGTATATGAAACTGAATCTGAACTATATTCAGCATGTCATGTCCAGCATTGAAAAATACATTGGAAATGTGTTAATTAAATTACTGCCATAAGTCATTGCCATTAATTACGCATGATGTGCTGGCGGGTGGCTGGGTGGGTTCAGGTTCCTGTTGCTTCAATGCATTTTGCTGAGAAGCAACAGGAACTTGATAATGTGATGTCTAGCTGCACTGTAATATCACTTGTCTTTATTGCACCATGTAAGCGTCCTGTCTGTGTCTTGTGCGCTGTCTTCAGTGTTTTATAGGGTGGATGGAGGGTGTCTGGTTCCATGCTGCTTCAAAGATTTCTTCTTTAAAGTAGCAGCAATACAACTAGGCTGGGTGGTGCTTAGTTGGTTCGTCGTGATTTAGCTGAAATATTGCTGAAAGCGACGTTAAATTCTATTCACTCACTCACGCACTCACTCGCATGATGTGCTATAAATATGGCAGCTAGTATATTTCATATATAAGTTCCTTTCCATATAGGAATCTTAGACCTTGACAGTGTAACCATGGAGTCCAGTATGCTCCCTGGTGTAACAGGAATACAAAATACAATATACCCCCCAAAAATAATAAGTCGCCGATTCATTCACCGCTGTAGTAATGTTATATACTATGTAGCATTTTATTTCTTTCTTTCTTAAATATGTAATTAACCTAGTTAGATTGCGAGAGCCTATCGACAAATGAATCTCCGTCTGCACGCAATTTCTTATAGATAAATTTCACTTGATATATCGCGGTTAAAAATGTATAGCCGGATCCATGCTCAGGTGAATTATTCTCAAAGGCAGTTTTGTCCACACGGAGATAGGCTAGCATGGCTACACTGTAAACTGAGGTGTTCAATTTCAGAACACTTATTGGACGCCTAAATTATAACACTTATTGAACGCGTTATTATGTTCAAATTGTTAACTTCATGTTCAGTTTTGAACTTTAGCATTCAAACCATTAACGCAAGTATTCAAATGCAGAACGCATTATTGAATTATTTTAACACACGCGTGCAAAGTTTGAACAATAGTATTTTAGACTCTAAAATAAGTGTTCACAACTTTAATACGCGTATTCAATCTTGAATACTCTCAGAACACGTCGGCGTCCGATTTATTTACAATGTATAGAATGGCAAACTTGAATTAGCGACAAATACAAACTAATAAATTAATATTCTATCATACCCCCAACTGTATGTCACTATTAAGTTTGCTACAATTATATGACCCCGTTCTGACTACTCATCTTTTTATCGTTGAGCCGCTTTCTGGGACATTATACCGAGATCCACTATAAAGTATTTTTCTTATAATTAGTCGCGGGTTTGAGGGCTTCTGTAAAATCAGCCGTATGGTTAAAATCAATTTCCTTTTTTAGAACGTATATAACAAAGTTATATCTATAGAATGTCATACCACTCTCCGTGATAACTGCTACAAAACTTGAGTTTTAGAGCTTTTTTGTACTACCCGGGTTAAATGCCACAAGGGTTGTTCACGTGAATCTTCACCAATACATGGTATGTCGTCATAATCTATTCCTTTTTCTCTGGCCAAAGGGCAATAGGCGGGGCGAGATGTCATTCAAGGGTTGCTCTGTTTGTCGTTTGGTTATGAAGACATGAGATTGAACTATTGTCGTTGACAAAGAACGAAAGATTCGAGAATACGGGTGGACCAGTACAGCCGATATATTATGCAAATGTCCTCGACACCTCAAAGATTTGGACGCCTCTCAGACACAGCATAACCGTATCACTTCAATAGTATGGTGATCTAGTTGGACCAAACGTGTGCCCCGCATTACCTCATCAAAAGCGTGGGCGACAACGCAAAGGGTGACGTCGTCTTCCAAAACACGATGTCGCCCTTTCGCGTCGCGTGTCGCCTTTGACAATGTTGAGTGATAGGACGACGACGTCGCTTTCATACACCAGGACGTCGTGTTATTCAATCAGTGCTCTTCGATGCATCGTAGGTTTACAAATGTAATTAACGAGAGAGCAATCAAATTAAACTATACACTTACAATACCGTTGATGATGCCCGACTCTAATCGACTGGATCAATAATGGGATATTTGCTATAAAAATGTAAATATAGGTCATACGGCCATCCATAGATTACACCGTCATTGAAATAAAGATCGTGTGAAGTTGTCATTTTAATTCATGCAGTCACTCATGGAGGCATTGCCCCTGTCCTTTTGAAGGTAACATCGATTGAGGACACTTTCCCATATATAGAACTGAATAGCTCACCCCGCCTATTGCCCTTTGGCCAGAGAAAAAGGAATAGATTATGACGACATATACCATGTATTGGTAAAGATTCACGTGAACAACCCTTATGGCATTTAACCCGGGTAGTACAAAAAAGCTCTAAAACTCAAGTTTTGTAGCAGTTATCACGGAGAGTGGTATGACATTCTATAGATATAACTTTGTTATATACGTTCTAAAAAAGGAAATTGATTTTAACCATACGGCTGATTTTACAGAAGCCCTCAACCCCGCGACTAATTATAAGAAAAACGTCTATGATGAAAGGGTTACCGAATGCTTTATGGTAGGCCGCCAGTGCCAAAACCTCGTCATTTAGACCGCGGTGTAAATCGAACGTATACCATGGTGTAAATCGAATTGATACCGCGGTGTAAATATTTTTGACTCGCAATGCAAGAATCCGCGCAATGAAAGGATCACTCGCAATGCAAGAATCCGCGAAATGAAAGGATCACTCGCAATGCAAGGATGGCGAGTGAATTTAATTTATTTAGTGTAAATATTTTTCCCTCACAATGCGCGGATCCTTGCATTGCGAGTCAAAAATATTTAACTAAATAAATTAAATTTACTCGCCATCCTTGCATTGCGCGCATCCTTGCATTGATGCTTGCACTGCGCGGATTCTTGCATCGCGAGTCAAAAATATTTACACCGCGGTATAAATTTGATTTACACCGCGGTATAAGTTCGATTTACACCGCGGTCTAAATGACCCAGGTTTTGGCACTGACGGCCTACCATAAATGCTTCTAGGATTGACCATGACCGGAGTTTGTGTCGGCCTTCAATGACCTCGGCTGATGACAAACGATGGGGAAACTGAAATCTGTTCGGCTTTTCATGCTGTACAGTTCGGGATCTGTGTTCCTTTGTGTAAACAGATAATGACTGAATCATATTGTGGATGAATAAATACCGTAGTGTTTTGTTCACTCTCGAACAGACAAACGTGAGTAAATTGGTCCGCCATGGGAGATGCAGTAAATAGGTCAGCCCTGACATGCACTGCCCGTAGAGACACGACCGGCGCCGCGTCTGGTTGATGAACGATCGAACTGTCTACCATTGAATCAGTTACAGTAATGACTGTAATACGGCCATGATCATGAGAGATTGAAGAGCATATGGGGAAATTTTGAATAGCAATATTTTTCACGAGAATACGATGCGCTTCTCAATAATGCCATCTGCTAACACGGTCGATGTAGGGAATTGCACAACAGGAGTCGACTAACAAAACCGCCTAATCCGGATAGTATGGTATACATTCTCATGTTTACTGGACAACTGTGGTTTAACATAGGCCAGACGCTATCACGTTTTTGCTTATTACTTGATCAAAGGGGAAGATTAACCTGCTGCCAACCTTCTGCCTTTGGCTGGACTGGCTAGTGCCGTCCAGAGTATCAAACGAGTTTTTCTCTCGCAGTATTCCCGTTCATTTTTTATCTTTCATTTATTAAACTAGAGATGAAATTGCCCCCTACTCGGGCAGATTCACTCTGTATGACCTACATCTTATATCAGTGACAATCGACATCAGGGACTTTACTCAGCCATTCACTCCACTGAAGAACACAACCACCCCCTTGTATACATGTGCCAGAACACGAGAGTGCTCACAGTTCCTATTACCAGTTCCTATTACCCTGGACACTGATAAGCCCAGCCAGCATGTACATACATTATCAATTGAACGATGGGCATCTCCATTAACTTTCTTTGGTCTTATTATATAAACACTTGTACCACAAGAGTACGCAAATTGGACGACGGTTATCTACTGAATATCAACTGAATCTTAAGCATACTATATTCAGTCTCGGGGTACATACACACATCAGGTTCTACACCGACTTACATGAGATAAGAAAACACAATTTGGATGAAGGTTGTCTACTGATGTAGATGAAGTTTGTCTACTGATGTAGATGAAGGTTGTCTACTGATGTAGGCAAACAGTAATAAAAAATCAAAAATGGTTTGGTTAATATCAATAGGCCTACATAATCCCATCAACAGAGGTGCAGTTTGCCCTATTTAAAAGTTCACATCTGTCGTAGCTCGAATAGCAACGTACCCGCATTGACAGCGGTAGTAGAGTCATAGACACTGAGATTCATAGGTAGCTTGTGTCAAACAATTCCACTGTCGACAAAACATGCAGAATTGGAGCGATATGCAAGAGGTGGGGAAAATTGACATCTGGCGACTAAAAATCAACCATATGACTTCACAGGAAAGCTTCCCTCGGCACCTCACATTCAGACCCGAGAATACGTCGGATTATCTCAGTCGCGCTTTTATTGCAGCTGTTCATGCGGAGACTATGAAGTATCCACACGATCACTATCACCGGTGTCAAGAATGTCCGGTGGCTAAGAATGTCCGGCCTCTATCTTCTAACCCAGCTAGGACACTTTTCTCCAGATTGGGGGCAAGTGTCCCTCCTTGGTTATAATATAAAAGGATAAGAAAAGGGACACTATTCACCAGGACATTCTTATGTAGCACACCGGCATAACTGGAATCAGATACGCTAGCTTGTGAGTTGTGATGACAGATCAGCTCAAATGTATAACTCATCTGAGTAATGGATGAGCATGGAGGACGTCTGATGCAGTAAACGCTTTAATATGGTAAATGCAAAGATAACCAGGAAACACTAATCTGTACTTCTCATAGTGTTTCACATTTCTGCCTGTGTATGTGCCTGATAGTGCTGGAATTTATATCGACTCCCAGTGGGCGTTCGCTGCCTCATCCGAAGTCAATCTCCGGAGCAAGATTTTTCTATACGGCCTATGTGTTGTATGTCTACATCGCGGGGTTGTCGAGTTATGACAGACACAGACGTACATACAGACAGACGGACGGACGAACAGATTTTACGACTTTAATGGACTGGGATCGGTGGGCATATCTACCTAGTGTGTTCTGACCTTGAGAAGACTGTCAGAGAATTGTTCTCAATTGTATTTAGGCAAGACCAGTCCTTTCGCGAAGGTCTAATCATGATGTTCAAGCGTGACACGCCACCTTCGTGGGATCTCGGTATATTTCGACCAAGGCCGAGTTTATGCGGAGAAAACGTGGGAAGAAAAAGTCTTTCAAGTTCCGGACGGAAACGCTATGGAGGCGCCTATCAAGTCAGGTGAATCTCAAACAATCTAATACGCCTGTCACACTCTACTGCGATCAGCCGTCGACTGCTGTGCGCTCCCGGACTTCGAAATTTTTCACCAAAGCGCAGTGACATCGCCGAAAATTGTGAAATCCATGACACCAGGCAGCTTACAGTACGTTCTTGACTCGCTTATTACGCTCTCACTGCGACCATATGCGTTCCCAGTTTAATCATCAGTGCGCTCCCAATGCGCTCCCACTGCGCTCTGTTTGCTCTCAGTGCGCTCTCAGTGCGTCCAAGTCGCTGCCGCTGCGCTCTCACTACGCTCTCAATACCTTTGCAACTCGTTCATTGCGCATGTGCGGCGTGTATGAAAATAGAGCCTCAGTCTACTTTCAGCATGCCAAAACAAGCCCACAAAGCGTAGTAGAATTGCAGTAACAGCGCAATAAGAACGGAAGAGGCACGTATTGAGAGCCCAATTAGCGTACAGCAGTCGCACACCAAGTCGCTTCTATGCGTTGTTGCTACGTCCACGATATGCTCCAACCTGTAACCATCTCGGTCATCTATACGCGGTAAGACTGACCCTGGGATCGTGTGTATTCATTTTCAGCCTACTTTCGGCAACGGGCAAGAGGGAATTTCCAGAAATCAATACCATGTGACTTGGTCAGCCAATCAGCTAAAGTCTATCGACGTAACCCCAACGTAACTCGCCATTTTCGAATCATGTGATGTCCTACTTGCTCAAAATTACAGATCCACCACACCTCTTGGATGATACGAAAGTTATTCATACCTATATCGTTTGTAAGCCCAGGCAATATCTGTTTCCGAAGTGGTATGAAAGCCTGTAATTTATCAGATTTCTCCAGTCTGTTCTCCGCCGGATGAAGGCCGAACAGAATCCGGTAATATACCGGATATCGCTCCGCGATAATGGAGACACACGATTCGCAAGCCATCTTATGGATGGTGAAGTGTACGCAAATGGATATGCTCATGTAGTTCGCTTTGCGCTGCCATGGCGACTGTACTGCGTCATTACACCGTTCTCGTCAGAGCGCCGACCCGCTGCGCTTGTTTTGTGCATGCACAAAACAAGCGCCGAGTTTTGGCGCTCAAGGTAGAGACCTTACTGCGCTTTGCCTCACGCTTTCATACTTTTCAGGTCGCAGTGGGAGCGCCAGCGTGATCGCGGGTGAGTGTGACAGTGCTTTTAGGGAACGAAATACACATCACATTGACTGGCGCTTAATTCGCTCAAATATGGGCTTATTCGGAGAGGTCATTAGGTCACGAATGCTGTTGGTCATCTCTAACCATGGTTCGTCTGACAAAGCTCTACCAAAAAAAAAACAACAACAAAAAACACCGTAGCAGACGTAAAATAAAAACTACATGGTCAAAATCTAGTTTCTTGAGAGGTTCACGCACTTAAAAGCAGAGCGCACTCCACTGTTTCAGAGGAATGGTCTCTCTCCGAATTCACAAAGACCTCCTGTTTGGTGGCCAAGTGAATTTCTCTACCTTTGTAGTAACTGTCTATATATGTTCACACCAACAAGCCTGGAATACTTGAATAAATAGGGTCTGTCTATCTGTTTTAATTTTATTTTGATGTTTTGTGTCATTTGTTAGCAATGAATGTCTTTAGGAAGTTACTACGCGACTGAGGTCATTCTTAACCCTATCTGGCCCGGGCTTTTTGGGGCTTGTTCCCCCCCCCCCCTAATTATTTTTCTTACCTCTTGAACTTGGGGGGGGGGGGGGCTGAAATTAACCAAACTATACCCTTGGGTCAAGCTTTACCAGAAAATGGGGGAAAAAATCCAAGATGGCTGCTGTGATGACGTCACGGTGACGTCATTTTCAAAAACGACATTTTTGATCGATTTTTCGGTCAGATTTTCCGATTTTTTTATTTATGCAATTTCTCCGCAAAACTGCATAATAAATTGGTAAATATTAATGTAATGTCAAATAAAATAGTTTTTGTCCACTTTTCATCGCGGAAAAGCAGTAATTTTTATACGCTCGCCCAAAAGGCGGACGTATTATGTGATGGCGGTTTCCGTCCGTCTGTCCGTCTGTCCGGTTCTCGTGTCCGGTCTATATCTGGGACAGTTTCCTATCCACAGCTCCAATTCTTGGTGAGTGGATACCCTACGGGGAGACGATGTGTCGCGCACCAAAATGAAGGTCGAGGTCACAGGTCAAAGGTCACTGGCCTAAAAAACAGGAAATCACTGAAGTGTTCGTGTCCGGTCTATATCTGTGAACGTTTTCTATCCACAGTTGCAATTTATTGTGAGTGGATACGCCAGGTGGAGACGAGGTGTCGCGTACCAAAATTGAGGTCGAGGTCAGAGGTCAAAGGTCACTGTTGCAAAAAATCAGGAAATCAGTGATCGTTGACAGTTTTCTATCTACAGTTCTAATTTTTGGTGAGTGGATGCCCTAGGGGGAGAACGATGTGTTGCATATTAAATGTAGGTCAAGGTCAGAGGTCAAAGGTCAGTGTGATCGAAAAATCAGGAAATCGTTGAAAATTTCTAATTTTTTGTTAGTGGATTCAATAGGCGGAAATGAAGTGATGCATACCAAAAATTAGGTCAAGGTCAAAGGTCACTGACCCCAAAAATAGGAAATTATTAAAAATAACATTTTTTGTGTCAGTAGATGCATTAGGGGGACACAATGTGTCACATACCAAAATGTAGGTCAAGGTCAAAGGTCAAGGTCACTGTGACCCCGAAATCGGGAAATTGTTAAGTCATGATTTTTTGTGTCCATTGAGAAATTGAGGGGAGACGGTTTGTCATGTACCAAAATTTAGGCCAAGGTCAAAGGTCAAGGTCACTGTGACCCCAAAATCAGGAAATCATTAAAAATCATGATTTTTTGTGTGCATTGATAGATTGAGGGAAGACGATGTGTTGTGTACCAAAATTGAGGTCAAAGTCAAAGGTCAAGGTCACTGTGGCCCCAAAATCAAGAAATCATTAAAAGTCACATTTTCATATGCCTGTCGAAGACGAGGTCGTGTAATGCGATGTTGCGTTCTGTCCATTCATCCATTAACATTTGTTGTCCATGCGATAGCTCTAGTTTCAAGGTATGGATTGGTACCAAACTTTGAGTATACCTTACTCGCATGGCAAAGTGGAGTCATACATATGAGATCAATTTGTCAAAGGTCTAGGTCGCAGTTCTCCAAAACTGAATCAAGCTTAGCTGACTAAATGTGTTGGAATATTGTTGGAATATTCGAAGTTCTTTCCCCTGCATTTATATGGTATTGTCCTGTGGAGTTGTCTCCCATGTTTGAAACGCTTCATTTAGTTAAACTGTTGTGAAATAAAAACCATATATTTACTAATTTAACGGGGAGAGGAGTCCTTTATGAACTTCACACCTGTTTATTAACTCAAGAACAAAGGTTTACTTCATCACTTTCTTCTTCCTCCATGAAAAATTCTCTCGTCTGAAAGGAATCCATTTGCAGGAAAACTACTATTTTCTTGTGTTTGACTATTGTCGATTTCAGTGTGGGATATGTGAGCTCTCAGCTCTTGCTTCAAGGTCAACTAGTTACCAAGAGTTAAGCTCATTTTAGTTTATCATTCAATATAAGATGTGATATATGTTACATTCTCATAAGCAAAAAATTGTAGACCTTTCTCTGGATTGCTAGATCAATTGGAATCAAGGCTATTAAACAACCTTGAAATTTGAACCAATGTAATTCCAGATATACGGGCGTATATTGAAGCCCCTTGGGCTCTTGTTAAGAAATATGAAGAAAACATCACTTTTCTGGTACCCCACGTGGCCGCCATCTTGAATTTACCCATGATCCTCTGCTCGGGGGGTTATGCAAATAGGCTCAAAATGACCCCAATATGATAAAATATAAAGTCATGGAGTTTCGGCTCTCCGTTGTTTATCGTTCCGGAGATAGCGCAGAAAGTTTGGTAGGGGGGAGGCATTTTGGCACAACCCCCCCCCCTCCTCCCCCAGGCCAGGTGGAGCTAAAATGTTGGACTCTGACAACACAGCTTATAGAATATTCTCACTGTCCTAAGGAATGATCACCATGGTAAAACAGGCCTCCAGCACATTATTTGGACCGTTTTGATGGCTTAGAAAAATATTTTAAATACCCCATGGGAGAACAGGGACAATAGTGTATCACCCTTCTCTTAGACTTTGGCTCCTGGACATTGACTCTTCATCTTATCCATACGTCCCAGTTCTACACTAAGGTAAAATTTTAAATGTTTATGTCACCTTGTTCCTGAGATATTGGATATAATTTTTTATTTCACATTTGCATGTGCTTGAAAATTACGAGATAAACTGGTCAACGGCACACATAAGATCCCTGAATAAGCCTTAAGGGCCTAGTTTGTATTGCAATGCTTGTAAATTCTATCCTCCATTTTGCAATTATACCATCTACTGCGACACATACTGGTATAATTGCACCATCATGGATATAAATAATTGTTCTGAAAGAGCACATGTTCACGTTATTTCATATATGGTACCAATATATACAATCTGTAGCTGGGGAATACAGCTATTATTTGAATTATTAACGGTTATAGCGATTAAGCCAGTTTCGGCTGTTTTGTAATTTGGAGGCAATTTTGATAATTATTCCCGCTGGTTTTGCTATATCTGGAGGTTATTCTTGCCAACATACTGAATCAATACACGTCTATCTGCCGACGAAGCAGCTCCCGGTTGTGCGCATATAGCTAATTTGCTTTGAATACACGAATGATGAATAAAATATAACAATACAACAAAATGATTGGATCACAAACGTACAGTCACATGTATGCGTTTGGGGAGGCTGCATAGGACGGGCAATACGAAGTAGTGCTTGCTATTTTGGTGTTATACTATGCTTTCAGATAGTTATTAAAGGAGCGATTCGTTAATTCTATCTGACCTAGGGCGGGGGTTGGGGTGCATTTTGGCCCCCTTATATACTGTTTATTGCTTAATATATTAAACCCGTGGCCGTGACCGTCACCCCTAACAATTGGCTGACTTCTTGAAGTACCATATTTTACCTTGGGGTACAGTCAACCTATATTTGCAGCATCCTATATTGCATGGGAACATGGGTAAATTCAAAATTACGATATGAGAGATCATCGGAGCGGAGCTACTTCTGACGGAGAATACTGACATTGTATTATATATTTGAGTGATGTGTATTAGTGTAATGATTTGACATTCCTATAAAGTATGTAAATCTATTAGTAGATCAAATGACTGCGGATAGTCGGCATTCCAGGACATTTACAAGAAATGGAGAGAAGCGCTCACCTAAACAATTACAGAAACCGATGAACATGGAATAACTTGCTTCCTGAGAATGTTTTGAAAAGTGCGGAAAAGTTAATATGCTTTAGGTTAAAGTTAATATGCTTTAGGTTAAAGTTAATATGCTTTAGGTTAAAGTTAATATGCTTTAGGTTAAAGTTAATATGCTTTAGGTTCGGAGGAAGAAGAGAGATGTACTGACTCTTTCATGACAAGATAATGAAGCCTTATAGAAATAACAGTGCATCATGGGATATCTTCCAGTTTTAAAGCATTTGATTGGTCAATTCAAATTTTCAAATGCGATAATTTCATTGGCCTTTCAAGAAGATAGCAAGGAAATCCAGCCAGTCACAGTTTCTTTAAATGTTCATTGCGCCTGATCAATCAGCGGTATGTATGCTTCTCAAAAACACACGGCCCTTATCCATCTTACTAACATTTTAAAGCCCGTCTCTGTTTGCGTGTTTGTTTGTTTGTTTGTTTGTCCGGTCTGTACGGCAACAGCCGAAATGTCATGAAACTTCGTCAGGATGGTATTAGGTTCACCGTGGGCCAAACTGTTAAAAAAGGGCATCCGTGGGCCAATGGCGGTCAGAATTTTGTTTCGTCAAAAGGCCGTGAAAGGAAAAGGTGCAGTCAGGGTCAGCGTGTCCCACATTCGATTTTTCACAGATCCAGGTTCTGCCATTTTGGATTGATGACGTCATAAATCAGCTATCCAGAATGTCCATTAGAGAAGGGGGAGGGGGGGGAGTGTAACTTGTAAAAGTTGTTCTGACCTAATTATTCCACTAATCTCTTCAGAATTTGTTTTATATACGTGACTGAGACGGTACCATGTATCAAGTAATATACTGATATGTTCTATTTTTTTTTAGTGTAAAACCCGAGTTTTCGTTCGTTCAGAAAAATGCTACAATTCACCAATTCGTGTTTCCGAGATAAGGCTTTTGCAATTTTTTACTGTAAAAGTGCAGTGAGTTACTGCTTTCTTTCACAGTAACTTACTGCAAAACATAATTACAGTATAATACTGTAATACAACCAGTAGTTTACTGTATTACATTGTATACAGTAAGTTACTGCATATATTTTTCAAAATACAGTATTTGGCATGAATATAAACGCATTTACTGCAAAATCAGCATAACTTATTGCTTTATTTTACTTTACTGCAGAATATAATTTACAGTATACAAAACAATATTTATACAAAGAAAATAATAGTAATTTGCCGTACTGTTTTATATACAGCAAGTTCATGCATCTTTAAAAGAAATACATTTTGTATTGTTTTGACTGTGAAATATAAGTACAGAATATACTACTGCTAATTGTTTGTTCATCAATTCATTCTTCTTTGTTTGTTTCTGGGATAAGGATGCATTATCAACTTTAAGGCTCAATAATAACATGCGTTGATGTGAACTCGTAGACATTCAAAATATCTATTATAGTATACGAATTATATTGATCGCCACGTTGTTTCACAGAAAGTTTGTAAAATTCAATGTTACGGAAACTCCGCAATTTTGAAGGAAAAAGTCCAAAAACATCACATTCCTGTTAGGCCTACCCTCCCAGAGTTCCCAGTTTTTTATCCTCTCATCATACCCTGCTTAGAGGGTTATGCAAATAGGCCCAAAATGATCCCAAAATGATAAGTTACAAAGTCGCAAAGATTTTTTTATAGATTTTTTTTCATTTCGGAGCACGAGAGAATCCCCAAGGCGACATATGGTTGAGCCTACCCAGAGGCGGATCCCCTCCGGTCTTCGCCACCCCCTCTCCCTTCCCTTGTTAATTCTTATCGTGCGCCTAGAAACGGAGTAGACAGAAAGTTTCCGACTTCGTAGCTCATCATATTGCGGTAAAGTTTGAGCCCATTCAGATTTCCTGGTTTAAATGGGCATTTTAATTTAATTATTCTCTGTTATATTTATAAGGGTTAATAATGCAACCATAATAACTTTCAAAATGTAATACGGGTGGGCGAACATATATTCAAAATCATCATATCATATATATATTAGTTTAATAAATCAGTGCCAGTTTGGTTCAAAGGGGCATAACTCTTACCGGGGTTTTATTTTTTTTTTCCTGGCTGTTTTTCTTGTGTGATTATGTAACCTGATAATGGTGCACATTTAAATGAGTGAAACTGACGTGAATATCACTCTGATATATCTTAAATCATGTATGTGGGTGTTGGACTTATGATATGATATATGGAATAGTCGAACACTAGTTCCGGCACCTTCATATATGTATGTACAGTAGTAGTACATTCCGTGTTCAATATATTTATCAGTTTATCTCCTTGACAAACAGACAATAACTTGTCATATTGTCAGGAAAAATCATGATAAGAAAGGGGTGTCCTTCCTTCCTGTTACTTCATGGTTTTCTTTTTTCAGAATTATCCGATTGAAATTATATAACAAATTTACAGTAACAATATAATATTGCATTTTCACAGTAAGTGACTGGCACCTTTGCTGCCAGTAACTTACTGCAATAATTACAGTAGCATCCTTATGTAAATTTTACAGTAAGTTACTGGCACCTTTGCTGCCAGTAACTTACTGTAAAATTTATAATAATTGTTTTACAGTGTAGACTGTTAACGTTATGTTCATGTCATCCAAAGTAAAGTAGGTATACTGGAGTCGTATGCATATATATTACGAACAGTTACTTTAACTTTGACTATGTGATAACTTATACAAACAGTAAGATGTCACGTCATCAAACCGCGAGTATATATTTAGGTTGATGAATTAGAGTCGTAGACACACATGACAATTATAAAGATATATAAAATGAGTCAAAAGGGATGGTAATCATCAGAATAGTCTGGATAGGTGACCCCAGGCTCTATCCTGCAGGTCAGACCATTTAGCTCACACCATGCATCCTGCAGCCCGCACCCTGCATACTGCACCTTACAGGATTCTCACTGCAGCTTGCGGATGCCTGGCAACGCGCAGGGTCCCTGCACTGTGTAGCATGCCTGCAGAGATGTTGCGCCCTGTAGCCTGCCTGCAGAGATGTTGCGCCCTGTAGCATACCTGCAGAGATGTTGCGCCCTGTAGCATACCTTCAGAGATGTTGCGCCCTGTAGCATTCCTGCAGAGATGTTGCGCCCTGTAGCATATCTGCAGAGATGTTGCGCCCTGTAGCATACCTGCAGAGATGTTGCACCCTGTAGCATACCTGCAGAGATGTTGCGCCATGTAGCATACCTGCAAAGATTTTGCGCCCTGTAGCATACCTGCAGAGATGTTGCGCCCTATAGCATACCTGCAGAGATGTTGCGCCCTGTAGCATACATGCAGAGATGTTGCGCCCTGTAGCATACCTGCAGAGATGTTGCGCCCTGTAGCATACCTGCAGAGATGTTGCGCCCTGTAGCATATCTGCAGAGATGTTGCGCCCTAGCTGTAGCATACCGGCAGGGTTCTTACACCCTGAAGCCTGCAGGTTTCCTGTATTCTGTAACTTAATGGAAGTGTCCTCGCACACTTTGGCCTACTGCATCATCTGCGCTTTTCTTTCATGTCTGCTGTGTAACTACCATGACAGCGTTGCTTTCCGTAGAATTAGATCGCAGGTTGCAGCTGCAGTCAGAATTCAGGTTTCGTGGACATTGGATATATTCAGTTAAGATTCGATTTATGTTTCAACCCTTAATGACTGTTAGTTCATGCATCTTAAAATTGTAAAATATCTGCAGGAATTGAATGAAGAAGATCTACGATTCTAACTTGATGGATTGTAACGATATACAGCTGTTCCGGTTTAATTGCTTGCACTTGACTTGAAACATCCGAAATCCAGTCTTAGGGCTCTTCGTAGGATGTAATCTTACTTCTGGTTCTTTGCCGTCACTGGGCTTCACTTCGACAATTACCACTCTTCTTTCAAGGTAGAGCACGGTGAAACACATATATAGCTTTATCAGATGAGGTTAAATAACATCGCCAGAAAGTCTATGAGAAAGACATTGCTCACAGATATTCACTTCCAATCGACAGACATTCGCTATTTTCGGTTTTGATGACATCATCTCATGTTGACATATTTTGAGAGGAGCAATAGCAATCTATTCATATCATGAATTGCAGTTCACTGGGTCAATGTCAATTCACGAGGAGTAAAAGGCAGGTCTTCATGTTGAGAAATATGACCCTTGCTCAAATGAAAACCCCGTTACTACTACTGATGCATATGTATAAGCTAAAAAGTAGTAGTAGCGACCGCCACACTGGGTCAAAGGCCTTTATTCTTATTCTACATCCTTCTCCTCAACTAAAACGTACCAATATAAATGTTAACGTAATATTTCAGTGTTCCATAATGGACCTCTGCGGTGGCCTAATGGTTAGAGCATGTAAGGGTGTGATACAGGTTTTGATAAAACCGATGGGTTCGATTCGAGGCCGGGTCATACCAAAGACTTGAAAAATGGAACTTGTTGCTTCCTCGCTTGCGCTCAGCATTAAGAGGATAGAACAAGGACTGGTTGGCTCGGTGTCAGTATAATGTGACTGAGTGGGGTGGCATGTCTGCCTACGGCATGATATTTCAGTGGGACAGCACTACTATAAAATGGCTGCATTAGATCTGCTCTGTTACATGTAGGTACCCCCCCCCACCCCCTCCCCTCCCTTCCCTTCCCCATCGTGATATAGCTGAAAAAATGTTGAAAGCGACGTTAAACCCTATTCACTCACTCATTCACTCACTCTATTCCATAATGGAGTAGAGCAGGTGGAGGAGGAGTCATTTAACTCTGTTACAGATTGCCGGGTCCCTTCTGGATTTTCTTTGAGCTGATCTTATTCTACGGGATAATGATCCTGGATTATTTCTAGTAAATCCCAGTTTCCTACTCTAGCTTTTGTATTCTTTTTTTTTGTCTAATATAGTAACGTTTTATTCCAGTATGGAGTCAGCGGGTATCATTCAACCCCGTCGAAGAGTGTCGGACACCTTTTCGATTTTCTTTCAGCGGGTTTTGTTCCACGTGGAAATGGCCCTACATTATTTCCTAGAAACTCTCATTTTCCTAGTTTAAGGTTTACATACTTTTTCAGCCTGAGGGTTAAACACATCTTACACGAATTTTCGAATTCTACAGCATTCTGCCTAAAGCGAATAAAAATGTTTTTTTTTTACACAGAAAAATAGAACATATCATGATATCACTTGATACAGGGTATTTTATCAACCATGGTACGTACGTATAGAAAAATAAATTTTGATGAGATTGGGAGGATATTAGGTCAGGGCAACTTTTACAGGTCACACACACCCTTCTTTAATAAAGTTTCTGTAAAGTGGCATTGTGACGTTATAAATCCAAAATGGCTGACCCTGGATCTCATCAGCTAAAAGAGCGGAGAGTCTACTTTATCATAGCTCTGCATCTGTGGAAATCTAGTTAAATGTGCCGGATAACACGCTCTTTCGAATCCGTGTATTTGAAAACGAATCCGAGACGGGGCCATATGGTCCCTTATTACACGTTGTCCTTGTTGAGGGAAATGTATGGAGGTGGGAATACATGCACATGAAAAACATGCGGGAATACATGTATGTGAAAGTGTGCCATCGCCAGATGTCCGATACAGATCTAGAGAAGGTATTGGGGAGAGACAAACAGACCAAGCCCTCGTCCGAATGACCGATTTTATGCTGTTGGGTTTGATGTAAGAGCATGACGGATTAACTGCGACAGTTTAACTGAAATATAATCACAGTCGGTTGAATATAATTATGTTTGGGAATACACAGTTGTTCCAATGTTTGTGGTTAATTACTCTGAGATTAAAATATCTTCAAATCCATATGTCGAACTCTCAGGAGGTTTATCATGGCTGATATTTACCGTTTCGGCTGTCCGGGTCCATTAATATATGTTCACTACAACTGTTCACGCTTAATTGATCCTATGATATTTAAACTATAGGCGGACAATTATTGTCCAGTAAAGGTTAATTCTGGTACGTGTAAACCATCGTCATGGAAATTATCAGCTTTATTGAAACAGCTTCCGTTCTATCAACATTACAGGAATTAACGTTTGAAAATATGGTATATTTATACCGTGATTGAAGTGTATAATTTACCTATATCACGCCGTGTAGTGGTGTTTGAAGCTCAAAACGACAGCTCAAAATGATTTGCTATCCACTTCAGGAATAGAAAACGAAAGCTTTCAACATCATATGTCAAACTTAATAAATTGATATCCAATCAAATCTCTCCCAATGACGTCGCTGTAAGATCTTATATGATAACGCAAACAGTCACCAATCATACTATATCGTTTCAACTTCTCTTCAAGACGGAGTCTTTCTATTGGCTAAGCCTATTACGAACCATATGCCATTAAACTTTGAATATTCATGAGATGAGTTGATTGGGTATTAATTTGGACTCCGGCAGGGTAATATGGAATCGCTGTCTGCCAGTGTAAGTGTGTGTAACAAATTCTTGTTACTACAATAACTTCGAAGCTTTTAGTCGATCCACTCAAAATTTTCACTGTAGATACACCGGGCAAATACCTCTCACGCTATTGGTATCTAGGTCAATAGGTCAAAGATCAAGGTCACTGCACACAGAAAATGGTTCTAAAATATAAAATTATAAGATGATTCAGCAAATATCTCGAAACTTTACAGGTGTGTTGTCCATGTGATCGTAAAGAAACCTTTATAATTTTAGGTCAAAGTTCAAGGTCATGGCCCTTCAAGACTGATAATAGCTTTTCTGTACTTCAGGTATTATCCATCAAACTTCTTAAAACTTCACAGATTTGTTGCTGATATAATTTCATGCTATTGATATCTAGGTCAGTTGGTCTAAGGTCAATACCACAGCATCCAGAACCTGAATCTAAAATTATCCAGTCTGTATCTTGAGTTCTTATTCAGCAAATATCTTGAAACTTTAGAGCTGTTTTGCCCATGTGATTGTAAACAGACAGTTTTATTGTTTAGTTCAAACGTCAAGGTCAAGGCCCTTCAAAACTTATAATAGCTTGTCTGCACATTATCTTGAGGTATTATTCACCAAGCTAAGCAAAACTTTACAGATTTGCTGCTGTTATGTAGACCAATATTTCGACATATATTTATTCATGTCATCGTCAGGAATGGTACTTTACATTGATTGATTGAAATTGTGGTTTACGGGCCGCTTTCCATACGGATTTCGCGGCCCATCATCACAATGTGTTTATTGTTACATATTGAAAGCAGTGCTGATGTTACATTGATCGAACTATCGAGTTCGCGCGTATTCATATGATATTTTAACATTCATGTAACATAAACGAATAGTATGTACAAGTGCGCGAGTACTAACGAGTGGAGGAAAGAAGATATATACAAAAGTTTTTAGTTTGGAGTAGGAATTAAAGTCTACGTCTTATATTGCGTGAACGTCAAAGGACCATATTCTGGGTTGAAGCGTCAGTTCAGTGACATCTATGGATTAGCGTGTCTGGTGTGGTGTAGGGTTGAGTATTCTGATTCTATAGACGTTAGTTTACATCAGGTTCCGTGTGTATATATAAGATTTACAGAATAATTCAAAGATAATCAACAAATCAGACATACTGTACAGTGAGTAATGTTAGTAGTATACAAAAGACCGATCCGGGTCTGTTTTGCCGGGGGAGGTAACTCTTGCATCCACCAGGGGGCGCTGTTTCCAGGTTAAAGGTATAGGGGACGCCACATCGCCTTTCACCCCTGTGGCGTCTGTGGCGCCAGGGGGCGCCACTAGCTCAAGGTCACGTGGAGGTCAAAAGTAGTTCCGGCAACCTGTAACCTTTGTATTCCTGCGCGGACAGAAAGTAGTCCCATGTCAACCAAGTGAGTTCCAATGTTAATGTATACGGGGAATGCCTAAAAAGAGTATGGGAATAGACGTTTTGTGCCCGGGGTGGGTCCCTAGTGGACCGAATGGGTCGAGTGAGGTGTCAAAGTGAAGCGCTCCTCGAGGGCCATTCAATCATGGGTGGTTGCATGTAAAATTAGGATTTTTTCTCGAAAATATAAAAAGCGGAACACGGACTTTACCCCTAAAATAGGGGAAAACCCCTATCAACTCTAGCCAAAAGGGCTAATATCGGTCCCCGGGCTTATTGGGACCTGCCTATCCAGTCAATGGGGTGGGTGCATGTAAAATTAGGATTTTTTCCCGAAACTATAAAAAGCGGAACACGGACTTTACCCCTAAAATAGGGGAAAACACCTATCAACTCTAGCCAAAAGGGCTAATATCGGTCCCCGGGCTTATCGGGGCCTGCCTATCAAGTCAATGGGGTGGGTGCATGTAAAATTAGGATTTTTTCCCGAAACTATAAAAAGCGGAACTCGGGCTTTACTCCTACAATAGGGGTCTGTATTATACAATATAATTTTTTATAGGTCCAACCTGGAAAATTCACACACGTTCATTGTGATATGGGTTGTTTGGTCTTGTTTTTCCCGTCTCGTCATTTAGAACACGATGGGAAGGGTCCCGGAGCGAAACGGTGAAATTTTTGGAAAAGTGCCATATAGGCTCATATAGCTCCATAGGCTGGCTATGGGGGATATGTCCAACCTGGGAAATCCACACACGTTCATTGTGATATGGGTTGTTTGGTCTTGTTTTTCACGTCTCGTCATTTAGAACACGATGGGAAGGGTCCCGGAGCGAAACGGTGAAATTTTTGGAAAAAGCTCACCGAGGCCTGGGTAGGCCCATAGGCTGGCTATGGGGTATAGGTCCAACCTGGAAAATTCACACACGTTCATTGTGATATGGGTTGTTTGGTCTTGTTTTTCACGTCTCGTCATTTAGAACACGATGGGAAGGGGTTCGAAGCGAAACGGTGAAATTTTTGGAAAAAGTTCACCGAGGCCTGGGTAGGCCCATATAGGCCTATACTGCATGGCTATGGAGGTATAGGTCCATACGGGGTGAACGTTTTGGGGTCTAGGTGAGCCCCTTATGATCCTATGGTGTCGTATGAGGTCTTATTTTGAAGCTCCCGTGGAGTTTGTAATGTATCGACTAATGGTTCGTCCGTGTGCAATAGTCTGCGCATGCGCAGTCTGGCCGTAGTATAGAAAGCAGGCATGTTGGGGGGCATGTGGGGGGTGTGTTTGGGGTAGAGATGGACCACTATGGGTCCAAATGGGTCGTGGGAGGTGTCAAAGTGAAGCTTGTGTGGGGTAGAGTCAGAATGGCGTGTTTTAAAGTGCAAGTCGCGTCAATCTGCGCATGTGCAGTTGGGTGTAGTAAGTAAAGTGGCCATTTTGGGGGTGCATGGAGGTGTGTTGGGGTAGAGAGGGACCATCCTTGGTCCGATTGTGTCGTGGGAGGTGTTATCTTGTAGCTCTCGGGGTGTACATCCCGATTTGAGGGATGTTCACGTCATCTGTGACGTCATCGGTGACGTCATCATTAGGAGTAGTAGTGAAAGTGGGCATTTTGGGGCAGTGATGGAAGGTATTTGGTCTAGAGATGGACCATCCATATCTGTCACACATACCACACCTTTGTTGTGTTATACCACATCTGTCCTGCATTATACCATATATGTCCCGTATTATACCATACCTGTCCTATGTTATACAATATCTGTCCTGTATTATACCAAATCTGTCCTGTATTGTACCATATTTGTTCTCTATTATACCATATATGTCCTGTATTATACCAAATCTTCGCTGTATTATACAGTATCTGTCCTGTATTATACCAAATCTGTGCTGTATTATACCAAATCTGTGCTGTATTATACAATATCTGTACTGTGTTATACCATATCTATGCTGTATTATACAATATCTGTCCTGTATTATACAATATCTGTCCAGTATTCTGCAATATATGTTCTGTATTATACCAAATCTGTCCTGTATTATACAGTATTTGTCCTGTATTGTACCATATATGTCCTGTGTTATACCATATCTGCTCTGTTTTATACAATATTTCTCCTCTATTATACCATATCTGTGCTGCATTATACCATATCTGTCCTGTATTGTACCATATATGTCCTGTATTATACCAAATCTGTACTGTATTATACAATATTTGCCCTCTATTATACCATATCTGTGCTGTATTATACCATATCTGTCCTGAATTATACCATATCTGTGCTGTATTATGCAATATCTGTCTTGTGTTATACAATGTCTGTCCTGTATTACACCAAATCTGTCCTGTTTTGTACCATATTTGTCCTGTATTATACAATATCTGTTCTGTATTATACCAAATCTGTACTGTATTATACAGTATCTGTCCTGTATTATACCAAATCTGTGCTGTATTATACAATATATGTTCTGTATTATACCAAATCTGTCCTGTATTATACAGTATATGTCCTGTATTATACAAAATCTGTGCTGTATTATACCATATCTGTCCTGTATTATACAATATATGTTCTGTATTATACAATCGGATAGCCGTTGTCGTGAATAACTACAAGTTCAGCAATGTTCATACAGTTTATTATCCCCAATCATACCCATACACCCATACATCATACCCAGGCTGGGGGAGCCGCCCTGGGCATGTTTGGTATGTTCACAGCAAAACAAATTGAAATATCAAACACCATGTTTTATTATTTAACGCACCGTCACATTAGGTACAAGTGTTTACTGAGCTCAAGTCAACGATCAGCATGTAGACATATAGAGTATGTACGGCATGTTATGGTATTCATCAGTGCATGGGTGAAGCATTCAGCCGATGGGGTGGTCGGTCAGCTTGGTAACGAAAAACGTAACATTGGTCACCTTCTCCACTGTCCACTTGGTGTTGGGGCGTTGTTGTTGGGCCCATTCCAAGGGATCCACGGTGTCCAGTTTCTCCAGCATCGTCTCTGGCGACACTCGGTTAATGATGGTAAACGGTTGGTCAAATACCTGGATGTTCCTGCTCGGGTAAAAGTATCGGACTTGGACTGTCTCCTTATGCTGCAGCACATAACCAAACGCCAGATTCAATCTGAAGGCCGTAGTTTGGTCGTTGAAGATGGCTTCCACGTAGCTACGTAGACGGGCGAGGTCGGTCAGTCGGAAATTGTAGATATCTTGAATAGGGCGATGACGGTTGAAACATTGCCGTATCATGGACCAATGGCGCCGATAGATGTCACTCACTGGATGGGCGTCCTGTAACAGATCGCTAGGAACATTTATGGGCTCGTCCAGAAAATGTTCGATGTTGTCAGGCGTATGACTCGAAACCGTAACGGTGGGGTCCAGCTGGATATCCAGGCTCTTCTGAACTGTGGGTATAGGCGGGCTCTCCGTCATCGCATCACCAGTGGCGTTCGTCTCCCCTGGCTCATCTTCACTGGATCTGACCTTCCGCGGCTCCTCTTCAGTGGAAAGTTGTCGCTCAAACCGTAGAGACGGGGCATGAATCAAACACTGATGGCGTCTTAACTGACTGCGTCGTTTGAAGAGTTGACCACAATCCTTACAGTGTTCCGTCGCGCCCTCGTGGAATGAGCGTTCGTGGCGCAGTAAAGGATCCTTCCGATTAAATGACCGTGCGCAGGTTATACAAGTATACCGTGCATCGTTGTGGGTGGAGGCCTTGTGGCGGTGCAAGTCGTGCAGACGAGTAAACTGCTTCTGGCAAGTTGTGCAAGTGAACATCTTGGTGGTTGACAGAGTGTCTGATGAAACGGCCAGGCCGCTTCCCTTTTATAGCACGCTAGCTGGTGATCTATTTTAGCACACTCAGTTCAACTATCCCCAAGTCGAGGACCGAGCCGTGACATCTTCGGTAACCTCCGTGTCTCTTCGGGCACCTCCGTGACATCTTCGGTCACCTCCGTGTCTCTTCGGTCACCTCCGTAACTACCCGGCTGTTCCCGTGTAAACCCGGATGGATCTCCGTGTCTCTTCGGTGACCTCCGTGACATCTTCGGTCACCTCAGTGTCTCTTCGGTCACCTCCGTACCGTCAACGATCAGCATGTAGACATATAGAGTATGTACGGCATGTTACGGTATTCATCAGTGCATGAGTGACGCATTCAGCCGATGGGGGTGGTCGGTCAGCTTGGTAACGAAAAACGTGGCATTGGTCACCCTCTCTACGACCCATTGTGTGTTGGGGCGTTGTTGTTGGGCACATTCCAAGGGATCCACGGTGTCCAGTTTCTCCAGCATCGCCTCTAGCGACACCCGGTTAATGATGGTAAACGGTTGGTCAAATACCCGGATGTTACTGCTCGGGTAAAAATATCGGGCTTGGTCTGTGTCCTTATGCTGCAGCACATAACCAAGCGCCAGATTCAACTTGAAGGCCGTAGTTTGATCGTTGAAGATGGCTTCCACGTAGCTGCGTAGACGAGTGAGGTCGGTCAGTCGGAAATTGTAGATATCTTGAATAGGGCGATGACGGTAGAAACAGTGCCGGATCATGGGCCAATGGCGCCGATAGATGTCACTCACTGGATGGTCTTCGTGTAACAGATCGCTAGGAACATTTATGGGTTCGTCCACGAAGTGTACTTTGCCCTCCACGTCGTACAAAATCTGGCCCAAGGTCTTGTCGTCGGAATTTGACTGTTGAATTAGGGCGACATCATCATCGGCCCTCGTGCGATGGGTGGGAGTTCTCCCTGTCTCGATATTGATGCCTACGGGCTCTTCTACCTGCAAACGTGGCTGCGGAACAGGGTGTCGTGTGCGTTGGTGTCGCAGCAACTGACTGGTCAGTTTGAAAAGCCGACCACATTCTTCGCATGGACGCTTGGGTACTTCATGGCGTGCACGTGTGTGGCGCTGTAAATGATCCGGGCGCTGAAACGACAGTGTACATATCGTACATCTATACCGGGCGGTTCCTTCGTGCTTGGTAGCCTCATGGCGGCGCAAGTCGTGCAGACGAGTGAATGATTTCGAGCACGTAGTACAAGTGAACATCTTGGTGGTTGACAGAGTGTCTGATGAAACGGCCAGGCCGCTTCCCTTTTATAGCACGCTAGCTGGTATCATGTTCGGGCACCTCCGTGTCTCTTCGGTGATCTCCGTGACATCTTCGGTGACCTCCGTGTCTCTTGGGGCATATCCGTGACGTCTTCGGTGACCTCCGTGACATCTTCGGGCACCTCCGTGTCTCTTCGGCCACCTCCGTGTCTTTTCGGGGAGTGACCGAAGAGACTCGGAAGTGAACGACATTGTGGGGAAAATCCCACAGACAGGTCAGTACATGTGCTATCATGGCAGATATGGTATAATACAGATGTTCACCGGAATTGACCTTTGACCCCGGCGCGCGCTAACAATACCGGATAAAATTGCGCGCCGGGGTCAAAGGTCAGTTCCGGTGAACATCTGTATTATACCATATCTGCCATGATAGCACATGTGCTGACCTGTCTGTGGGATTTTCCCCACAATGTCGTTCACTTCCGAGTCTCTTCGGTCACTTCCCGAAAAGACACGGAGGTGGCCGAAGAGACACGGAGGTGCCCGAAGATGTCACGGAGGTCACTGAAGATGTCACGGAGATGCCCGAAGAGACACGGAGGTCACCGAAGATGTCACGGAGATCACCGAAGAGACACGGAGGTGCCCGAACATCATACCAGCTAGCGTGCTATAAAAGGAAGCGGCTGGCCGTTTCATCAGACACTCTGTCAACCACCAAGATGTTCACTTGTACTACGTGCTCCGTCATTCACTCGTCTGCACGACTTGCGCCGCCATGAGGCCACCAAGCACCGCCCGGTATAGATGGCGCGATATGTACCTGCGTTTCCTTCCCGGGCATTACCGTACACGCCACAAGCGTCCATGCAGTAATGATCGGCTTTCAAACGACAGTTATACACCATACCCCTGTTCCACAGCCACGTTGCAGCCAGAAGCCCGGCTGGCATGCTTCGAGCAGGGGCTCCCGCCTCGAGGCGGCCGATGTGCTGGTCAACGGTCAAACTCCGGCGACAGGCCGCTAACGCCAGGTTTTACGGCGTAAAAGAAACGAAACACTTCGGGGACGAACCCATAAATGTTCCTAGCGATCTGTTACACGAAGACCATCCAGTGAGTGACATCTATCGGCGCCATTGGCCCATGATCCGGCACTGTTTCTACCGTCATCGCCCTATTCAAGATATCTACAATTTCCGACTGACCGACCTCTCTCGTCTACGCAGCTACGTGGAAGCCATATTCAACGATCAAACTACGGCCTTCAAGTTGAATCTGGCGCTTGGTTATGTGCTGTAGCATAAGGACACAGACCAAGCCCGATATTTTTACCCGAGCAGTAACATCCGGGTATTTGACCAACCGTTTACCATCATTAACCGGGCGTCTCTAGAGGCGATGCTGGAGAAACTGGACACCGTGGATCCCTTGGAATGGGCCCAACAACAACGCCCCAACACACAATGGGTCGTAGAGAGGGTGACCAATGCCACGTTTTTCGTTACCAAGCTGACCGACCACCCCCATCGGCTGAATGCGTCACTCATGCACTGATGAATACCGTAACATGCCGTACATACTCTATATGTCTACGTGCTGATCGTTGACGGTACGGAGGTGACCGAAGATGTCACGGAGGTCACCGAAGAGACACGGAGATCCATCCGGGTTTACACGGGAACAGCCGGGTAGTTACGGAGGTGACCGAAGAGACACGGAGGTGACCGAAGATGTCACGGAGGTGCCCGAAGAGACACGGAGGTTACCGAAGATGTCACGGCTCGGCCCTCGACTTGGGGATAGTTGAACTGAGTGTGCTAAAAATAGATCACCAGCTAGCGTGCTATAAAAGGGAAGCGGCCTGGCCGTTTCATCAGACACTCTGTCAACCACCAAGATGTTCACTTGCACAACTTGCCAGAAGCAGTTTACTCGTCTGCACGACTTGCACCGCCACAAGGCCTCCACCCACAACGATGCACGGTATACTTGTATAACCTGCGCACGGTCATTTAATCGGAAGGATCCTTTACTGCGCCACGAACGCTCATTCCACGAGGGCGCGACGGAACACTGTAAGGATTGTGGTCAACTCTTCAAACGACGCAGTCAGTTAAGACGCCATCAGCGTTTGATTCATGCCCCGTCTCTACGGTTTGGGCGACAACTTTCCACTGAAGAGGAGCCGCGGAAGGTCAGATCCAGTGAAGATGAGCCAGGGGGGACGAACGCCACTGGTGATGCGATGACGGAGAGCCCGCCTATACCCACAGTTGAGAAGAGCCCGGATATCCAGCCGGACCCCACCGTTACGGTTTCGAGTCATACGCCTGACAACATCGAACATTTTCTGGACAAGCCCATAAATGTTCCTAGCGATCTCTTACAGGACGCCCATCCAGTGAGTGACATCTATCGGCGCCATTGGTCCATGATACGGCACTGTTTCAACCGTCAACGCCCTATTCAAGATATCTACAATTTCCGACTGACCGACCTCGCCCGTCTACGTAGCTACGTGGAAGCCATCTTCAACGACCAAATTACGGCCTTCAGATTGAATCTGGCGTTTGGTTATGTGCTGCAGCATAAGGAGACAGTCCAAGTCCGATACTTTTACCCGAGCAGAAACATCCAGGTATTTGACGAACCGTTTACCGTCATTAACCGAGTGTCGCTAGAGACGATGCTGGAGAAACTGGACACCGTGGATCCCTTGGAATGGGCCCAACAACAACGCCCCAACACCAAGTGGACAGTGGAGAAGGTGACCAATGTCACGTTTGTCGTTACCAAGCTGACCGACCACCCCATCGGCTGAATGCTTCACCCATGCACTGATGAATACCATAACATGCCGTACATACTCTATATGTCTACATGCTGATCGTTGACTTGAGCTCAGTAAACACTTGTACCTAATGTGACGGTGCGTTAAATAATAAAACATGGTGTGTGATATTTCAATTTGTTTTGCTGTGAACATACCAAACATGCCCAGGGCGGCTCCCACAGCCTGGGTATGATGTAACATTGGGGATAATAAACTGTATGAACATTGCTGAACTTGTTGTTATTCACGACAACGGCTATCCGATTGTATAATACAGAACATATATTGTATAATACAGGACATATATGGTACAATACAGGACAGATATGGTATAATACAGCACAGATTTTGTATAATACAGGACATATACTGTATAATACAGGACAGATTTGGTATAATACAGAACATATATTGTATAATACAGCACAGATTTGGTATAATACAGGACAGATACTCTATAATACAGTACAGATTTGGTATAATACAGAACATATATTGTATAATACAGGACAAATATGGTACAAAACAGGACGGATTTGGTGTAATACAGGACAGATATTGTATAACACGGGACAGATATTGCATAATACAGCACAGATATGGTATAATTCAGGACAGATATGGTATAATACAGCACAGATATGGTATAATAGAGGGCAAATATTGTATAATACAGTACAGATTTGGTATAATACAGGACATATATGGTACAATACAGGACAGATATGGTATAATACAGCACAGATATGGTATAATAGAGGGCAAATATTGTATAATACAGAGCAGATATGGTATAATACAGGACATATATGGTACAATACAGGACAAATACTGTATAATACAGGACAGATTTGGTATAATACAGAACATATATTGCAGAATACTGGACAGATATTGTATAATACAGGACAGATATTGTATAATACAGCACAGATATGGTATAACACAGGACAGATATTGTATAATACAGCACAGATTTGGTATAATACAGCACAGATTTGGTATAATACAGGACAGATACTGTATAATACAGGGCAGATTTGGTATAATACAGGACATACATGGTATAATAGAGAACAAATATGGTACAATACAGGACAGATTTGGTATAATACAGGACAGATATTGTATAACATAGGACAGGTATGGTATAATACAGGACATATATGGTATAATGCAGGACAGATGTGGTATAACACAACAAAGATGTGGTATAATGTGTGACAGATATGGATGGTCCATCTCTACACCAAATACCTTCCTTCACTGCCCCAAAATGCCCACTTTCACTACTACTCCTACTGATGACGTCACCGATGACGTGAACATCCCTCAAATCGGGATGTACACCCCGAGAGCTACAAGATAACACGTCCCACGACACAATCGGACCAAGTATGGTCCCTCTCTACCCCAAACACACCTCCACGCACCCCCAAAATGGCCACTTTACTTACTACACCCAACTGCACATGCGCAGATTGACGCGACTTGCACTTAAAAACACGCCATTCTGACTTTACCCCACACAAGCTTCACTTTGACACCGCCCACGACCCATTTGGACCCATAGTGGTCCATCTCTACCCCAAACACACCCCCCACATGCCCCCCCAACATGCCTGCTTTCTATACTACGGCCAGACTGCGCATGCGCAGACTATTGCACACGGACGAACCATTAGCCGATACATTACAAACTCCACGGGAGCTTCAAAATAAGACCGCATGCGACACCATAGGATCATAAGGGGCTCACCTAGACCCCAAAACGTTCACCCCGTATGGACCTATACCTCCATAGCCATGCAGTATAGGCCTATGGGCCTACCCAGGCCTCGGTGAACTTTTTCCAAAAATTTCACCGTTTCGCTTCGAAGCCCTTCCCATCGTGTTCTAAATGACGAGACGTGAAAAACAAGACCAAACAACCCATATCACAATGAACGTGTGTGAATTTCTCAGGTTGGACCTATACCCCATAGCCAGCCTATGGGCCTACCCAGGCCACGGTGAGCTTTTTCCAAAAATTTCACCGTTTCGCTCCGGGACCCTTCCCATCGTGTTCTAAATGACGAGACGTGAAAAACAAGACCAAACAACCCAGGCGTAAAGTCCGTGTTCCGCTTCTTATAGTTTCGGGAAAAAATCCTAATTTTACATGCACCCACCCCATTGACTGGATAGGCAGGTCCCAATAAGCCCGGGGACCGATATTAGCCCTTTTGGCTAGAGTTGATAGGGGTTTCCCCCTATTTTAGGGGTAAAGTCCGTGTTCCGCTTTTTATATTTTCGGGAAAAAATCCTAATTTTACATGCAACCACCCATGATTGAATGACCCTCGAGGAGCGCTTCACTTTGACACCTCACTCGACCCATTCGGTCCACTAGGGACCCACCCCGGGCACAAAACATCTATTCCCATACTCTTTTTAGGCATTCCCCGTATACATTAACATTGGAAGTCACTTGGTTGACATGGGACTACTTTCTGTCCGCGCAGGAATACAAAGGTTACAGGTTGCCGAAACTATTTTTGACCTCCACGTGACCTTGAGCAGGGGGCGCCACAGACGCCACAGAGGTGAAAGGCGATGTGGCGTCCCCTATACCTTTAACCTGGAAACAGCGCCCCCTGGTGGATGCAAGAGTTACCTCCCCCGGCAAAACGGACCCGGATCGGTCTTTTGTATACTACTAATGTTTTAACCAATGAAATCAACGAAAATGAAATTAACTAGGAATGTGCTCACTTAATTGAAATAGCTAATGAAAGGAATAGTGAAAAATGTTCACCGGAAAAGTACGAGCTAAAACGTTACTCACTGTACAATATGTCTGACTGGTTGATTGTCTTTGAATTGTTCTGCAAATCCTATATATACACGTGTTAACTACAATTCCTGACGATGGCATGGATAGATGTCGAAATATTGATCTACAAAATGCTTTTCGCTAATATTTTAGGAGTCACTTTCCTTCGGTATTATGTTGCTGTTATAGTTCCGAAGAAGCCTGTTATGGACAGGGAATATAGATTTGCTGCATTTCTGTGCTTCACAAATTCTTGTTAGCGTCATAACTAAAAAACTGTTAGGTCAAATCGCTTAAAAGTTTTACAGAATATATATTGAGCAAGTAGCCATCACGTCAATAATATCAAGGTTAATAAGTCAATGGTCAAGGTCACATATCTCCGGAACTGAATGTAAAACTGTCTGGCATATATCTTACATACATACATACATAAAATACATACATACATCCGCTTCTGTCTCATAGGCCTAATGGTCTGTTTCAGGTCAGTTGTCTTATCATTCACAAAACACAATGAAACTTCACAGGTGTGTTATCCATGTGATATTGTACAGACCTATTTATGTTTTTGGTCGAAGGTCAAGGTCATTGCATCATCCCAAACCCCTTTAAAGCTTGTCCGGATTGTATCTTGAGCCACACGTCACCGGATTTCTTAGGTACATTGTTCATGTGATTCTAAAGAATTCCTTTGATTTGTGTTTGGGATTCGTAGTCATTGACTAATATACATTTTTGTAATAAAGACACTTGCCCTTGTTGGGGCGTATTTGTCCCTTGGGATATATCCATAACGTTTCCATGTAGTTTGTTTGGCTTCTATAGCTGGTCAAATCTGCTTGAACTTGGGGTGGGACTAGGAACGTTGAATATACGTTCCATATAGAAATAATATTTATTTCATGAGAATTTCCTCATCAGTAACAAGCCGCTGAGGCTATTGGTATTGCTTTTGACGTGTAAACATTGTTCAAATAGTTTTATCGACCTATTCCTATCCTTGGTCTATTACATAAAATGGCGAGATCATGGGCACTCTGCCATCTATCGATTGCAAACATAGACGTGTGGAGGTGCCGTATATTAATATATCTCCATCCCCTAAAAACATTAGCAGTACAACAACCAGCAAATTGGATCCGGGGTATAGATTACATCAAATGTTAGGAGGAAATTTAATTGTCCAATATGAGCGGTGAACGATTGGTAATCTCCTTCTGGTGGGGCTATTATCACTATCCATTATATGATGTTTATCTAGGCTACGGTCCATGAGGATTATTCGGGCATGCAACAACAACAACAACAACAACAAATACCCGCTTTCTCAAACGACACAAAATGGAAAGGAAGTCTTAGTTTCATTTAGCTGGTATTGTTAGTTACTAAATTATTTTGTTGGATAATTAATCTAAAATACCTGCTGTTGTTGAAGATAATCTTACCAGAGTAATAAAGTCCTTCATCCACATTAATTGGAACTATCATCTTAATACCTTTTCATTATGAACTTACCCAACCTATAATCTATTACGAACATAGGTAATAGGATGCGTGGGAGAAGGCAGAATATCGCTTGAATATAACTTAATTATTTTAATTGTATTGACAAAGTTTAAAGTTGGTAAGCAATCCCAAACATCACGTATTTGTGAATTATATAAAACTGGGTCCGATACAAGCAGATTGTTATTTGTGAATATTCAAGGAACCCATTCAGCCTTAGAAAAAACATTACTTCGTTTTTTCCACGGGGCTATGTAGACCCGTTGTGTCTATTGATAGTTATTTTGACTGGTCTATCAATAGACTCAATGGGTCTACATAGCCAAACCTAGGAAAAATTTGTTCAAAAGTAGTTCTGTTGTCAGGGTTACTGGTTTGTTTATTAGTCTGTCCTAGGTACTCAGAAGAAGAGCGGCAGAAAAGAGTCCGTAAGATTTTCAGCTACTACAGACAATTTGGTATCTTTTTGGGGCTGTATTTTGTATTACAAGGTCTATTTCAGTGAAATTGGATATTTTTAGATATTGTAACATTAGTTCGGTTCAGCTGTCATTTTCAGTTAGTTTTTGATTTGTTTTGGAGGATGAACACAATATTGATATCAATCTGGGGTTGTCTCAGGATGTTTATTTCAGAGAATATCAAATGTATACGTGAATATCAAAAACACTTTTCCAGCATAAACTTAGAAAACTGAGACAATAATAAATTATGGCCTGCTTATTACATGTTAACAAAGCATTCACATTTTTAGACCTCCATTCCTGCAGAATTTGTATTCACAGACAATTAGGACTTCCACCCACATGTCCTCCACCAGACCCTCTCTGAGTACAAAATAGAAGAGAATGTTCACTGTAGAGCAATTTTCTCTACAACTATGAAGTTCCAAGATCAATGTTCAAATACAATGTACCAGTGTAGGGAATTTGCGGAAGATTTGCTGTTTGCGAAATTGTTTTGAGATGTCTGTTGATCTTTTGTAGGGAATGTATAGGATTCGTATTTCATATAGAATTGGAAATGTTAGCATGTCGGGGACGGCGAGCCTAAACATTGAGGGGTCAGTGATGTGTGCGTTGTATTCCATACTTGGAAAATTCTGAAGGTGATAGCAATGTATGTGCAGTGCAATTAGTTCCTGTACTTGTGTAAATCTTAAATAATGAGAGTGCAACCATGAACCACATCAATAAACTGTTCGGTCAATCTATATTATACACAATATGGAAGAAACTTCTGCAAAATAATACAGAGAAATGAAGGTTACCATACGAATATGTGTAAAGGCGATTACTTCTTTCAACCATAAATTTAACCATAAGTTAATTTTAAGCAATCTCCCAAATGTATCTTTTTTCAAGATAAATTTGTGAAGTTGTTGCAATTCATTGTCCGCTTGCTTTAAACGTAACCTACATATAAGACATGTTTTTCTGATTTGGGAAGCTGAAGAAGATGAGGACTTATTGTGTAACATATTGTGTAATCAGATAACTCAGATGTGTGAGTAGGACATACAACATATTGTGTAATCAGATAACTCAGATGGGGGAGTAGGGCATACAACATATTGTGTAATCAGATAACTCAGATGGGGGAGTAGGGCATACAACATATTGTGTAATCAGATAACTCAGATGGGGAGTAGGACATATAACATATTGTGTAATCAGATAACTCAGATGGGGGAGTAGGGCATACAACATATTGTGTAATCAGATAACTCAGATGGGGGAGTAGGACATACAATATATTGTGTAATCAGATAACTCAGATGGGGGAGTAGGGCATACAACATATTGTGTAATCAGATAACTCAGATGGGAGAGTAGGGCATACAACATATTGTGTAATCAGATAACTCAGATGGGGGAGTAGGGCATACAACATATTGTGTAATCAGATAACTCAGATGGGGGAATAGGACATACAATATATTGTGTAATCAGATAACTCAGATGGGGGAGTAGGGCATACAATATATTGTGTAATCAGATAACTCAGATGGGGGAGTAGGGCATACAACATATTGTGTAATCAGATAACTCAGATGGGTGAGTAGGACATACAATATATTGTGTAATCAGATAACTCAGATGGGGGAGTAGGACATACAACATATTGTGTAATCAGATAACTCAGATGGGGGAGTAGGACATACAACATATTGTGTAATCAGATAACTCAGATGGGTGAGTAGGACATACAACATATTGTGTAATCAGATAACTCAGATGGGTGAGTAGGATATACAATATATTGTGTAATCAGATAACTCAGATGGGGGAGTAGGATATACAATATATTGTGTAATCAGATAACTCAGATGGATGAGTAGGACATACAACATATTGTGTAATCAGATAACTCAGATGGGTGAGTAGGACATACAATATATTGTGTAATCAGATAACTCAGATGGGTGAGTAGGACATACAATATATTGTATAATCAGATAACTCAGATGGATGAGTAGGACATACAATATATTGTGTAATCAGATAACTCAGATGGGTGAGTAGGACATACAATATATTATGTAATCAGATAACTCAGATGGGTGAGTAGGACATACAACATATTATGTAATCAGATAACTCAGATGGGTGAGTAGGACATACAATATATTGTGTAATCAGATAACTCAGATGGGTGAGTAGGACATACAATATATTGTGTAATCAGATAACTCAGATGGGTGAGTAGGACATACAATATATTGTGTAATCAGATAACTCAGATGGGTGAGTAGGACATACAACATATTATGTAATCAGATAACTCAGATGGGTGAGTAGGACATACAATATATTGTGTAATCAGATAACTCAGATGGGTGAGTAGGACATACAATATATTGTGTAATCAGATAACTCAGATGGGTGGGTAGGACATACAATATATTGTGTAATCAGATAACTCAGATGGGTGAGTAGGACATACAATATATTGTGTAATCAGATAACTCAGATGGGTGAGTAGGACATACAATATATTGTGTAATCAGATAACTCAGATGGGTGAGTAGGACATACAACATATTATGTAATCAGATAACTCAGATGGGTGAGTAGGACATACAATATATTGTGTAATCAGATAACTCAGATGGGTGAGTAGGACATACAATATATTGTGTAATCAGATAACTCAGATGGAGGAGTAGGACTTACAATATATTGTGTAATCAGATAACTCAGATGGGTGAGTAGGACATACAACATATTGTGTAATCAGATAACTCAGATGGATGAGTAGGACATACAACATATTGTGTAATCAGATAACTCAGATGCGTTTATCAGAACATTGTCGTGTATATATGTGTACTGTATCAAATATTCATGAGATTTTAGACGCTGAGTGCATCTGTCTGTCCATACAGCTTATAATCCATACTGTCTCTCTGGTTTACGTGTCACCAATATCAACTAGATATAACAGGCGCTAATCTGTTTATCATTCAATTCAGAACCAAGGAACGTCATGTAGGCATATCGATGTATTTATTCTTTTGAACACGCGGTAACCGTACATTATGAAGTATAGCAATTTGCCGGCCGTAAGCAAACATTACTGATTGTGCTGATATTTATCCCCGAGCGATGTAAATAGTAAATTTCCTTTTGTGGTGGATTGCACCGTATCATCCCGAAAGGAAATCTTCGCACCAATCAATAAAATGCCCCAGACATGAACAAATATATCTCATTTTCATCCCGTTTCATCTTTATTCATTACCGTGCCGTGTAGTGTATGTTGTGCCTTCTATATACTGGTGACGAAACTTGCCTCTAAAACAACAAGGTTTGAACAAACAACTTTGGCATCCTTATTAAGCAAAATTGTAAGAATGGTTTCAGAGCCAATGTGGTTGTATATAGAACTGATTTGTTAATTTATGTAACAATTTCGGTTTTATATGAAAATGGATTTTTTTCCTCAAAAACGTGTCACGCATGCGCAATTCTCTGACCAATGAGCTGACTGGTTCCCTCCCCTACCACCTGTGGGACACTTGTTACGCGATTACAGCCGATGGGCATACCGTCAGGCCAACGAGAATCTGACCAATATCGCTATGAGGAGACACTAATCAGAGCCATCTATATACTCTGATATGCATCATCCGAACGCATGGTATGATCAAACGTGGATACTTCTGTTCGTAGCCCTGCGGTAACAGGTCTGGGCATATTAGGCTGTCTCCGAAAGGTCACAGACGACTGACCCCACGAGCCCCGCGATCGGCACAATCACATTCATTTAGCGAAGACACACCTCCTGCTATTGGTAGGCCACGAAGTGTCCCTATCACAAAATAGAAACATTATTGTTTAGTTGAACTATCGATGATTTTATTTCTTCCAAATATTTTAGGTCGTTGCTAAATCGATCTTTTGAGGAAAGAACAAACAACTATGCATCAGGAGTGTGAGAAATAAAGTAGCTAATTTCCACAACGGTCTGGTCTCCCGAAGTATCCCACACTCGTGCCCCTCGTTTACTATGACCCCGTAGTGTATCCGATTTCCAGGTCAAATATTTTAAAACAGATAATCTTGTGAAGCTGGAATAGGGTCAAATACACGGCGAATGAAGCCAATAGGCTAAGAGTATGTGTAATGTCATATTCTCTTAGCTCGAAGAGAGCCTAATATGCCAGTTTGACGCCAGCGACCAGTGATTGATTTTCCTGACCTCAGAAAATGAACGGATGTCTGATAGGCTAAAATCCATAAAATAGATTTTAGTCCGAGTATATGTGATGAACCAATCGTGCTGACACGCTTGGTCGTTTACGGATATACTGGTGGAACAAGTATTTCTTACAGTTGCATGCCTATAAATTGATGAATGTTTCTCGAAACTGTGCACGACTGGTAGATCTCCGTATCGACCAGCTTCTGTATGCCAAGACAGTTAGGTATATATACCCGTACTTCATACAACGTGTTTTTTGCTTGCCGAGATTCATGGCTAAGGTCCTTAGTAGAACGGATTTTCATTGGCTGACGTTAATTGGATATTCAAATTTCTACCTAGCGAATTTATGGAGCCAATGATTAGCAGTTCAAAAGAGGGCGGAGGAAGAGGAACGACGATGCCGGGTGTCGATAGATTGTATATAATTTATCGATTTAAATCGTTCTAAAACGCGGAATTAATCGATTTAAACCTGGGATGAAAGAAAGGAGCTATTTTGTGGAGTATAATTAATCCGCGATGGTACAAAGGACCTGTGATATAAGACAGACAGACAGACAGACAGAAACCGATGTTTAAACTGATTTATGTGTTCGCCGATCGAGAGATAAAAACCACTGTAAAGTATAAACAGACGACTCACGCAGCAGTGAACGATCAGAGATTTGCTACAAGTTGGGTACTTCTCATTATCCCATTGCCAGAGTTTTATAACCTCCGAAAAGTCAGTGTAACACCTGTATATCTGACAGTAATAATAATAATAATAATAACTTTATTTCCTCTGGGTAACTTAATTAGCATACAAGCTAGTCTTCCTTAAGGCCCAGTAGAAGGTATACAATCAGAGGATATATCTGACAGTAGAAGGTGTACAATCAGAGGATATATCTGACAGTAGAAGGTATACAATCAGAGGATATATCTGACAGTAGAAGGTATACAATCAGAGGGTATATCTGACAGTAGAAGGTATACAATCAGAGGATATATCTGACAGTAGAAGGTATACAATCAGAGGATATATCTGACAGTAGAAGGTATACAATCAGAGGGTATATCTGACAGTAGAAGGTATACAATCAGAGGATATATCTGACAGTAGAAGGTATACAATCAGAGGATATATCTGACAGTAGGCGGTATACAATCTGATGCCATGAGGATTGGCACTTCTCGGCCTGACAGAAAGCGAAGATCTTCACCAAACCCTACAGATAGAAATTTCTCAAATTCCCCCTCGGTTTGAAAACTAGAACACACGAGTTACTCAAGCGTTTATGCGGATATCTTCGTCAGTTCAAACCGATTTTGGAAATTGTTTAACAGACATTTGATTGGACAAGGGAAAATATCGGACTACAAACTCCATTTCTATTGGCGGATTAAGGCCTAGAACCTTTCTAAACCGCGGACTCGAAGGATCAAGACCGCGAATTAAATAAACTTCATTTCCACAAAAGAACTCCTGGATTTAATCTACATCGATTTATTCCGGTGTTTAGAACGATTTAGACCGAGAGATTGAAGCACTAATTTGATTGGTGAACATAGATTTCCGTTCCCTACCGCCAACGACATTCGATCACCCATTGACGTGATCGTTCCGATTGTCGGATGAAGTTGTCGTCAGTTCGAGACCCAATTACCTTCTTGTTGTTATGACCCAAGTAGTATATAAAAGTGAAATTGGGCCGTATTCGCGGAGCATGCGGAGCTGTCGTCCAATCAGAAGCCGTCAAAGGTCATTTCCGGGTCAAAGGTCACTTCCGGGGCAAAGGTCACATCCGGTCACATGACATCCGGGTCAAAAGGTCAAAGGTCACTTCCGGTCACGTGACGGTCCAGCAATAAGACTAACACCCCAGCGACTCCCAATGTCAATCTCCCGAAACATGGTCCCCGACAATATTGCCCATGTTAAATGGCAAGTGGGCAACCCTCATGTTCACCATACAATGGAAGGGTCCTAGTGGGAATTGAACCCGGGTCGCTTTATCTAGAGGCACACACGTTATCCATTAGGCCACGAGCTATAGGCTACAAACCAAGGTTGAAAATAGCATATATATGTCTACTATATGGCCCATACTGGCACACTGGCCAATGTTGAACCTAATGGGAAATTTACTCCTGGTCATTGTAGTATGGGTTGTTTGGTTTTGTTTTTCACATCTCAACACCTAGAACACGATGGGCAGGGTCGCGAAGCGATTGGTTGAAATTTTTTGAAAAATTCACTGTGCGCATGCGTAGTGGGTAAATAGCGCTGGGAGGCCGTTTTGGGGCCTAGAGGGGTCCCTTGAGGCCCGATTGAGTCGAGTGAGGTATCAATGTGAAGCATACGTGAGGGAGCATCCGACGGGCTGGGTGTGACGTAAAACTGACGTCATTCTGCGCATGTGCAGTAGATAAAAGGGTACGGAAATACACGTTTTGGGGTCCAGGTGGGCCACTATTGGACCGATTGGGTCGAGTGAGGTATCATTGTAAAGAATACGCGAGGGAGCATCGAGTGGGATGTGTGGAACGTGCAACTGACGTCATTCTGCGCATGCGCAGTAGACAAATAGACGTGGAAATAGACGTTTTGGGGTCTAGGTGGACCACTAGTGGTCCGATGGAGTCGTATGAGGTATCAATGTGAAGGATACGTGAGGGGGCATCCGCCTGGACTAGTGTGTCGTTCGTGTTCAACATTATACGCATGCGCAGTCTGGCCGTATTATGGAAATAGACGTTTTGGGGTCTAGGTGAGACCCTAGTGGGCCGATGTGGTCGAGTGAGGTATCGTTGTGAAGGATACGTGAGGGGGCGCCCGCCTGGACTAGTGTGTCGGCCGTTTTCGACATTCTGCGCATGTGCAGACAGGGAATTGTGGGAAAAGTGCATTGGAAGGAACGTTTTGGGGTCTAGGTGGGCCACTAATGGTCTGATTGAGTCGAATGAGGTATCAATGTGATGCATACGTGAGAGCGCATCCCCCTGGGTGGATGAGTGTTAGGAATATCGTCATGCTGCGCATGCGCAGGCAGGCCGTAGTATGGATATAGACATTTTGAGGCCGATATGGACCACTATTGGTCCGATTGAGTCGTGAGAGGTACGCCTCAACGCCCGTCTCAACGACTTAACGCCCTATCTTTACGCCTTAACGCCCTAGCATAACGCCTTGACGCCGTGATACAGACAGATGAGAGAACAACAACAACAACAAGGATGAGAGAACAACAACAACAACAACAACAAGTTTTTTCATATAGTTTATTTTCCCCTCCATCATAACATACCCACGCTGGGGGAGCCGCGTTGGGTAGGTTCAAGAGACTCTGATTGGACAAGAGACTTCTTGAATTGTAAACCTACCCAACGCGGCTCCCCCAGCGTGGGTATGTTATGATGGAGGGGAAAATAAACTATATGAAAAAAACTTGTTGTTGTTGTTCTTCTTCTCTCATCCTTGTTGTTGTTGTTGTTCTCTCATCTGTCTGTATCATGGCGTCAAGGCGTTATGCTAGGGCGTTAAGGCGTAAAGATAGGGCGTTAAGTCGTTGACACAGGCGTCAAGGCGTAACGACGGGCTTTGACGGGTGACAGCCATTCGAGAGCTTCACACTGATACCCCACACCGTCCATTTGACCAGAGGTGGTCAACCACTCCACAAACCTCCACGAATCCCCAAAATACCTGCTTTCTATACTACGGCCAGACTGCGGATGCGCAAAATGATGACAACGGACGATACATTAGTCCAGTCGGATCCCACTCACTCACTCACTCACTCACCGTCGTTAGTGCGTCCATGCGTTAAGACGGGCGTTGGGGACGCCTCACGGGCGTTGTGCACGCTTCACTCACTCACTCACTCACTCACTCACTCACACTCACTCATACACACACACACGCGCATACACTCACAGGTAATTCTACCAGGTAGTTGGATCGGAAAATAGGCCGTTATCTACTCCAAATGCACTCCATCGCAGCTCCGAAACTCCCGCTTTCGCTACTACTCTCACTGATGACGTAACCAGTGACGTCACAGGTGACGTGGACATCCCTTCAAATCCTGGTCTACACCCCGAGGGCTACAAGATGATACCTCTCACGAATCAATCGGACCAATAGTGGTCCATATCGGCCTCAAAATGTCTATTTCCATACTACGGCCTGCCTGCGCATGCGCAGCATGACGATATTCCTAACACCCATCCACCCAGGAGTATGCGCCCTCACGTATGCATCACATTGATACCTCATTCGACTCAATCAGACAATTAGTGGCCCACCTAGACCCCAAAACGTTCCTTCCAATGCACTTTTCCCACAATTCCCTGTCTGTGCATGCGCACAATGTGGCAAACGGTCGACACACTAGTCCAGGCGGATGCCCCCTCACATATCCTTCACAACGATATCTCACTCGATCCCATCGGCCCACTAGGGACTCACCTAGACCCCAAAACGTCTATTTCCATAATACGGCCAGACTGCGCATGCGCAGAATGTTGAACACGAACGACACACTAGCCCAGGCGGATGCCCCCTCACGTATCCTTCACATTGATACCTCATACGACTCCATTGGATCACTAGTGGTCCACCTAGACCCAAAAACGTCTATTTCCACGTCTATTTGTCTACTGCGCATGCGCAGAATGACGTCAGTTGCACGTTCCATCCATCCCACTGGATGCTCCCTCGCGTATTCTTTACAATGATACCTCACTCAACCCAATCGGTCCAATAGTGGCCCACCTGGACCCCAAAACGTGTATTCCCGTACCCTTTATCTACTCCGCATGCGCAGAATGACGTCAGTTTTACGTCACACCCAGCCCGTCGGATGCTTCCTCACGTATGCTTCACATTGATACCTCACTCGACTCAATCGGGCCTCAAGGGACCCCTCTAGGCCCCAAAACGGCCTCCCAGCGCTATTTACCCACTACGCATGCGCACAGTGACTTTTCAAAAAATTTCAACCAATCGCTTCGCGACCCTGCCCATCGTGTTCTAGGTGTTGAGATGTGAAAAACAAAACCAAACAACCCATACTACAATGACCAGGAGTAAATTTCCCATTAGGTTCAACATTGGCCAGTGTGCCAGTATGGGCCATATAGTAGACATATATATGCTATTTTCAACCTTGGTTTGTAGCCTATAGCTCGTGGCCTAATGGATAATGTATCTGCCTCTAGATAAAGCGACCCGGGTTCAATTCCCACTAGGACCCTTCCATTGTATGGTGAAACTGAGGGTTGCCCCTTGCCATTTAACATGGGCAAATAGATGGCAATATTGTCGAGGACCATGTTTCGGGAGATTGACATTGGGAGTCACTGGGGTGTTAGCCTTATTGCTGGACCGTCACGTGATCGGAAGTGACCTTTGACCCGGATGTCATCTGACCGGATGTGACCTTTGACCCGGATGTGGCCTTTGACCCGGAAATGACCTTTGACGGCTTCTGATTGGACGAGAGCTCCGCATGCTCCGCGATGACGTCATCTCATTTGCATAAATACGACCCAATTTCACTTTTATATACTACTGACCCAGAAACATTCTCGTTCTTATTGCCCAATGACATTCTCGTTTCGATGATCCAATGGTGTTCTTGTTCCGATGGCCCCATGACGTTTCCGTTTCGATGATCCAATGGCCTTTTCGAACTCCAGTGACATGACGCTCTTGTTCCGATGGCCCAATGGTGTTCTTGTTCCCGTGGCCCGATGACGTTTTCGTTTCGATGATCCAACGGCTTGTTCGATCTCCAGTGACATGACGCTCTTGTTCCGATCGCCCAATGACCTTATCTTGTCGATGGCCCTATGACGTTCTCGTTTAATTCAATGGTATACGGTGTTCCATTTGCGTACACTTCGCCATCCATAAGATGGCTTGCGGATCGTGTGTCTCCATTGAACACGCGATACTGTACCCTATACTGTTCTTCATTCGAAGGAGAACAGACTCGAGGAATCCCCTGGTGTTGATTTCTGCGGATTCCCCCATGACAAATTTTGTCAGCATGAGAATTTGGTAGTTTATAATATCTTATAACCCACAATTCATATCCCATTTCCAATGTATCTTTCCCTTATTTTACTGACAGCCCAATAAATGTACATATATGGGGTTGATCGGAAATCCGGAATAGCGTTGTCGAGATTGACGATATTTTGGGGGTGATTACACCTTCAACTCATTGTGAAGGGATATAGGGGATGCTTTGGATAATGACTGTCCGTCTGAACACGAGTTACTGTACGATTACGTATCGATCAGCGCCAAATTACACTAATCTGAGAGGAAAATGATCACAATTCCCTCGATCGTAGTAACCAAGTCGTCTACGCGCATACAGTGAACATCCACCGACCCAAACCACAAAATGGATGCTCTTCATGAGAAATGATTCGTCAGGATCCACTGCCAGTATTTCCAACTGTATACTTTGACACCGTGAAAATTTTTCTTGGTCAAACTTCGTTTGCTATTTCACTTGATCTGACGACTTTACTTGGTTGTGTTTTCGCCATGAACATATAGGTAATGAAGGATGGTAAGTGATTGAGCAAAATGGTCACAGTGGCCGAGTCTAGTGATGACTGTGCTTAAAAGCCTCACATAATTCGAGTCAGCTCTTACCCTGATAAAAGTGTAGAAATCAAAGGAAATCTTTATCTTCTAAAGGACTATCAGAGGTAACCATCTTAACACCTTGAGTACTGCATGTATATCTTTTTTTCCCAGAGAATACGGGGAATAGCGCCGTATAATTTGCTTGAATAAAGCCCCATTCAAAGTTGTATTTTTTGTTGTATCAACAAGATGGAGATCAACCGAAGGCCCAACTTTGTTTTCAAAGACTTGTTTTATATTTTTACAGATTTTTATGCCTCTTCTGTCTGACGGCCCTTGATACTGCCCTCTATCTTGTATACTATAGGTATGATCTATCCGTTGTAGGCCTAAATAGGGGCAATAATTCGTCTTTGAAAATACCTGTCCGAAAAATGCCTCTTGACACAATGACTTCACCGTCAGAGTAGACAATGAAATCGTATTTACATTTTCTGGCAGTCCTTAACCCATTAGTGGGAGAAATAGTTGGGCCTATGTGTTTGATGGGGGCTGGAGCTCTGCAACCCATAATTCCGTCTGGTCAGCTTCGTGCATCGCAAAATCCGGCGCCAGTAAGTGTATATTTAATCCGGCGCCAGTAAGTGTATATTTAATCCGGCGCCAGTAAGTGTATATTTAATCCGGCGCCAGTAAGTGTATATTTAGACAGTTTAATCGTCGAGAATCTTATCTTGAAAACACCTAAAACACTTGATAACCTAATGTTGTTAAGTTGATATCCAAGAGCATTATTTCGGTCTTCACCAGACTGCTAATCCATACAGTTGGAGTACCCAGGTCATCTAAACTCGATGAGACTAGACATCAACCAGTCGGACCATAATTTCGAGCGGAATCAACGAAGGGAACCAGTTTACAGTCGGGGAGTCGTAGCATGAATCATACTCCGAGCGGGATTATCTTCCCACATGTCTTGTCTATTCATCACTCATCCTCCTCGCAGCGCATGCTCCATTTCACAGGCTCATTTATCATCCCTGCCTCCAATAGCGGAAGTTGATCTTTACTACGTTGCTATAACGTATAGGGGAAAACCCACCTACTGCAAGGTTCAGTTTGAATCCGACGGAACAACTCCTTCAGTTTTGCACATGAGCGAACTACTTTTCATATGCTGTGTCCAGATAAACGGGGGAAATAATCTCCAGATAATTCTTTTTAACGCTATGTCAACAGAGGTATTATGCAGATTTGAAAAGTAATCGAAATGTTCGGCAAACATCTATGTCACTTTCGGCGATGTGCGCGCGGCCGGGAATCTTGTCCAAAAATCTGACTGGTGGCGGGGGTATTATTAGACCCCCGGCGAGGTGGTTGTTCATCACTGCCAGATGCCCCTTATCTATGTTGCACAGAACCAAAGTATCGTTCTACAAACGTACATTTACCAGCCCAATCTTCTTTATCAAGCATAACCAACATACGAATATTTGATATCTGCTTGCTATAGATATGTGTGACCTTTTGATTTTGATTTAAAAATGATGTTTAACTTTCGTTTTTCAAAAGAACTGCCGTTTGGCTGTTAACAAGATGAATTATTTTTCGAAACGAAACTAAGCATGGGTCCTGCTGCTCTTTGCAAAACATGCTTAGACTAGGCTGTGATGAGTTAGGTCCGATAGTGCTGCCCAATTCAGGTATAATCAGGATTATCCTGATGATCCCCCTAGGGCATCCTGTTGATTCACTCGGGGTACCGTTGATGAATTCGTACGAAACCGCACATTGTATAGCAGCTGGTATTAAGCTTAGTCAAATTTTACCTAACAAGCTCTTACCAATTCCACCATGGCAATTAGCTCAACCAGAAGTAGATATTTCTCTAACGAAATAGAAAAAGGCAGACACGAACCAGCTCTTGTATACACAAGAATTTGGTCTACTGAGAGAGAAATACAGATCGCATCAGGTTATTTATACAGATGGTTCTAAAGATGGTGAGGGAGTTGCATGTGCTACTATCTTTAGTTCCAAAACTAAAACCTGTCGACTACCAGGTAAAAGTTCGATATTCACTGCAGAAGCAAAAGCCATATTGTTGGCTTTAGAAAGGTATGGAGTCCAATAAAAGGGGAAAATGTGTCATATTCTCAGATTCACTGTCATGCCTCCAAGTGATTAAAAGTAGAACTTCGACTCATCTCACTATCTTGAGTATTCCACAACTACATGACTGTAGATTTGATCAACAGATTGATATTGTGTTTTGTTGGTTACCTAGTCACGTTGGCATCAAAGGTAATACTGAGGCTGATAGGATGGCTAAGGCAACCCTAGATGATGAGGTTGATTCTGTTGGAATCCCATATAGCGATTTCAGACCCTCTATCTGCACTTATGTGAGATGGCTGTTTCATTCTTTATGGGATGCTGAAAAAAGAGCCAGTCCCAAGGTGTATTCCATGCCATGAAGATTTTAAGATTGTAAGAGATGCTTTTTATCGAGCGACTACTTTGAAAGATCTTTTTGATCAAGTGAGGGAGGATTGCATCTTGGGTTATTTGAGAGAAGTCGGTTTGTTGCATAAATTTTAATGTGTGAATGTTTTAATGCGTTGGATTACAAAGTTATTGGCTTGAGTACTTAGAGTTTTGTTTGATGGTCGCTGTATAGCTGAAATATTGCTGAACGCGACATTAAACCTTAATTCTCTCTCTCTTCCCTTCAAGCATCACTATGATTCTCATATTTCTCTCAATGTGGTATACCTGAAATCACCACCACGATGTCTAATTTGGTTAAATTATTTCAATGCGTTACCAGAGAAATGCTGTCTTTCAGTTGAAATAACTCATTTATACTATTGCCAATTCAAACTGTACATGGGATACAAATTCCTTACAAAGTAGCATTGCCATAGGTCAGCCATCTTTGGCACGAAAACGTCTTTTGGCATTATCCGCCCGGGGCTATCCTGACATATGACTGGGCGGGGAGCGGCCTAAAACTGACGAAATTTTCTGAAGTGTTGATAATTACTCCTGAATCAGGCAGCAATATTGGGCTTAAATCACCGCAGCTTAGCTAAGCATGTTTTGCAAACAACAATAAGCCTAAACGAGGCAATAATTAGTTATCGAAAAACAGTTCACCTTTCTAAGAGCCAACGAAATTTATTTTTGAAAAAAATGAACATCGTTTTCAATCGAAATCAAAAGGTCCCACACATCTATTGCAGGGTGGAAACAAATACCGTTATATCGAGTGAGTTTGATAAAGAAGATTGACCTGGTAAATTTACGTTTGTGAGATGATGTTTTGGTTCTGGGCTACATGACTAATTGGATTCTGGCAGGGGTGTCCAGTCTGGCATAATGAGAGACAACTCTGTTCGGAGGCTGCATAAGTTCTTGTGGAGTCACCACATCAAGTAAACAATATGTAGTCCGTGTTCTGGTGACGTCACCACATCATTTAAACAATATGGAGTCCATGTCCTGATGACGTCACCACATCATGTAAACAATATGGTGTCCATGTCCTGGTCACGTCACCATATGTAAACAATATGGAGTGCGTGTCCTGATGACGTCATCATATCATCTAAACAATATGGAGTCCATGTCTTGGTGACGCCACCACATCAAGTAAACAATATGGAGTCCGTGTCCTGGTGACGTCGCCATATCTTCTAAATAATATGAAGTTCATGTCCTGGTGACGTCACCATATCATGTAAACAATATGGAATCCATGTCCTAGTGACGTCACTACATCATGTAAACAATATGGAGTCCATGTTCTGGTGACGTCACTACATCATGTAAACAATATGGTGTCCATGTCTTGGTGACGTCACCATATGTAAACAATATGGAGTCCGTGTCCTGATGACGTCACCATATCATCTAAACAATATGGAGTCCATGTCTTGGTGACGCCACCACATCAAGTAAACAATATGGAGTCCATGTCTTGGTGACGCCACCACATCAAGTAAACAATATGGAGTCCGTGTCCTGGTGACGTCACCATATCATGTAAACAATATGGAGTCCATGTCCTGGTGACGTCACCACATCATGTAAACACTATGGAGTCCTTGTCCTGGTGACGTCACCATATCATGTAAACAATATGGTCTCCATGTCCTGATGGCGTCACCACATTATGTTAACAATATGGAGTCCACGTCCTGGTGATGTCACCACATCATGTAAACAATATGGAGTCCATGTCCTTGTGACGTCACCACATCATTTAAACAATATGGAGTCCATGTCCTCGTGACGTTCTCACACCATGTAAACAATATGAAGTCCATGTCCTGGTGACGTCCCCTCATCATGTAAACAATATGGAGTCCGTGTCATGGTGATTTCACCACGTCATGTAAACAGTATGGAGTCCATGTCCTGGTGACGTCACCACACCATGTAAACAATATGGAATCGAAGTCCTGGTGACGTCACCACATTAAGTAAACAATATGGAACCCATGTCTTGGTGACTTCCCCAAATCATGTACACAATATGGAGTCCATATCCTGGTGATTTCACCACATCATGTATACAATATGGAGTCCATGTCCTGGTGATTTCACCACATCATGTATACAATATGGAGTCCATGTCCTGGTGGCGACACCACATCATGTATACAATATGGAGTCCATGTCCTGGTGGCGACACCACATCATGTATACAATATGGAGTCCATGTCCTGGTGATTTCACCACATCATGTATACAATATGGAGTCCATGTCCTGGTGGCGACACCACATCATGTATACAATATGGAGTCCATGTCCTGGTGGCGACACCACATCATGTATACAATATGGAGTCCATGTCCTGGTGGCGCCACCACATCATGTATACAATATGGAGTCCATGTCCTGGTGGCGACATCACATCATGTATACAATATGGAGTCCATGTCCTGGTGGCGACACCACATCATGTAAACAATGTGGAATCGAAGTCCTGGTGACGTCACCACATTAAGTAAACAATATGGAATCCATGTCTTGGTGACTTCCCCAAATCATGTACACAATATGGAGTCCATATCCTGGTGATTTCACCACATCATGTATACAATATGGAGTCCATGTCCTGGTGGCGACACCACATCATGTATACAATATGGAGTCCATGCCGTGGTGACGTCACCACATCATGTAATCAATATGATGTCCATGTTCTGGTGAGTTCATATTCCCCGGTGTATCCCCGAATGGACAACAACGTCACCATTGTGAACAGAGCGTGAAACAGTTCGGGCAAATTTTCTGTGAAAACCATGCGATGAGTCGCACCCGGTATCGTACTGGTACTTGAAAAAAACCTCTATCTGATTGAAATTAATTAATTATAGCCACATAATCAAACAAGAGGCATCATTTGAGCTTTAATTTAACAGTTTATATTTTTATTCTTGAGAAAATTCGTACCTGAATATATCTAACAATGGTCAGTTTAGCGGGTGTCCGTTCTCTCGCCCAGTGAATATGACTCGGGTGCTCCAAATGCAGGGCTGTATTGGTGTTCGGCTGAGATAACACTGTGACGACCAGCTTTCTTGGGAAAATCGATTTCTCCAGGATTCCATCTGTTCAATTCAGCTCTAGGGCATCTGAACTTCACGGAACTCCCGCTAATTGGTCACCTTCATAAAAGTTCCAGTTACCCCTCCGGCTAACACGCTGTTTGATGTCCATGTTCCCATAAAAATACGTGGATGTTTTTTAAAGTCGTAAATGCCAACTCCCGTGTTATAATGATCGGGCTGTGATTAATATTCACACACGGTGCCCTGATAGACCATATCTATGATATATACATTTTGTAGTGCAAGAATTTTACAGAAACATGCATCGAATGCTAGAATCGACCATAACGATCTTATTGAAACCAAATCTTTTAAAAATGCTCCCCCCCCCAAACAAAAAGAAAAAAAAAACCCCAAAAACCCCCAACCCGCTCTAAATCGGAACCAGGGGTTCTTGGTCTCAAATCTGAATGACTGGTATGTCAAATGGGAAGCATACAGAAAGGAATTCCTATCCATCGGGCCTTTGAATATACCAGGGAAAAGGACTGATGTGCACTTGCGTCTTAAAGGTAAAGGGAAGGAACCCATATATGTGAGATCAAAGTAACCATTTGATTACTAAAATTTTGTCTAATTACATCTTTATGTGCTTCTATTAATAATATCCACATCTATGTGATCTTCACATCCACATATCCACATTCTCACATCCACATATCGATTCTCACATATCCACATCAAAATATACATGTGTTTATCCACGGTCATATTTCCAAATCCACCACCACATATTAGCGTTCACATATCCACATATACATGTAGTTAATATCCCACAAGCAAATTTGTATTCAACATCCGGATTGTGATTGGTTAAACGGTCGGACCGTATAAACCCATACACACCGAGGGATGTTTTGCTACTCGGGGTACATGTAAACAACACACGTGCGATTGGAGACGAAGCTTTCGTTTCGAAAGTTCAGCTGACCATTTCTCAATATTTATGAAATAACTTTCGACCACTCGTGAAAATTTTATGGAGTAAAGTCAAAGTACATCATTTTCACCCAAGTGTACGACATATAACTCACCAGAAGTTGTCATTTGTTCCAAAAATGAAATTTTGTTTCCGAATGAAACAGATCGAAATGGATTGATGTTGATTGTGTTGTGGCGCGTTTCTCGCAGTGCAGTAGCAACATCCGGGCAGTTTCGTAACCGAAATGGCTCGCTGATTTTGTCCGTTGTATCGTTGGTTCTAAATGATAGACCGATCTTTAGTTATCTTTTCTTTTGGCGCTATACGTCTCCCATTATATGAGTATATCATTATCATGGAAATGTGGGTGGAAAAGTTGTGATCAAATTCCACAGAATATATGGAACAGGTTGATGGGACAGTATATAATGCAGTCAATTGTGAAGTATTAGACCATTACTCAATTTCCTTTGATCGATTCCTTGTGATATATTCACTACATAGGTCCCTCATCGTGTATTTGAAATACCAGATATGGTGTATTTTAGATACCGGTATGCATCACATCACGTATACAACAAATATCACCAATCTTTAGATTCTTGGTATGTGCTTTAGAATAGGTTAACCGGAAGATTATACTGTGAAGTCATGTGGCTCTGTCAGTATGTCGGCACCTCTTCCCACTTACCTTATATGTGTTGTAATTTGCTGACCTCCTTTTCCCGGATTGGTTCGAAAGAGGCGGGACGGAGCTCCGCCCTCGTGCTCGGATGATCATTGGATATAAGTTATATGACAGACACTTGACAATGCATGCCAAATATTGGCACGATTTTGCACTCTCGCGGGATTCGCTCCCTTGAGCACAGCAACTTGTCAATATTTGGCATACATTGTCTCGTGTCATCATTTAACTTGATTCGTGAGTAAGTATAAGTATTAACACATTCATGATATATGATATAATACGTGTAAACAGGAATACTTCATCAACAGCTGACATTAAATCAATAAATATATGGGAAAACAAATACTTCTTGTCACATGCACCTTTTGGCATTTTTCTTTTACTTTCGCTTGCTGTTGTATCGGGTATACCATCCAGGAAAAATGGGCTTTCCTGTTAGGTATCCGATACATCGTCTTGTTTCATCATGTAACTATGATACAGAAGGTAAGCAAACAATATTCTACAAAACATGATACGATAAAAATATTTGCTTTATTAGAGACTTACTAGCGTCTTCAAGCAATTTTATGTCATAAATGTGCGCGAAATTCGTGGATAAATATGGTATAAAAACAAACTTTTTAGAATATTATGGGATTACAAACACCATATGAAATGTCTAAACATCATATAACTTGGTGGGAGTAAGCCACGTGCCTAGTAACCTGTTGCGAACTTTTTTTTATGGGATGGGTGTTATGAGCTTATTACATCTTTCAAACCCAGGATAGTGACCTTCCCTTGACTATGGAAACGCTTCCAAGTCCATACCTTAAAGTTGCTTCTGAGGTTTTCCACAAGACCAGATACTGTTTTAAAGAGGAACTGTTGTTTATTCACTGGGATCATCGATCGTGGTTCGGAAGTTGATACACGGCAGTCTATGTTCAATGAAGAGAGATCTTATAATTTGAAGATAAATCCGTTTATTACAATATATACTGTTAAACAAACAAGAAACTTGGACCAAATACTTATCCAATCACGGTTACGTGCTACCGTTTATAAATGGACGTTTACCATCATTATCATGTGACAAGCTTCTTTCCAGGAGTCATGTGCTTTTGTGAATATTTAATTATATGTTACTAGCGTTAAGTTATCCATAAAAACATATTCGAATTTCTCCACGTTGGTTTAATTTATTTAGACTTTAGTACAATTCAAGTTAGCGTGAATGACATTGACCCGCTGTGAGATATCACTATCAACTAGAAACGGATTTCAGATTTAACATCAGTAAACTATCTGGGGCCAGGATGTATGACGATTTGCAGAGCGGGTTTGAATATGTAGATACTAGTTGTTCTGTGTTTGATATAGAAACATGGCAGTGGCATTTTTGATTTTGATTGATCGAGCCTTCAAACCTAAATGTTTTTATCACAGAGCCTTCATCCTGATCCCTTTCCGATTTTCCACTGATCCTGCCCGGATCATGATCTTTAACCTTGTGTTACGTCACTTCCTGCGATGATATCACTTCCGGTGATGATGTCACTTCGGTAGTAATGTCGCTTTCGGTGATGGTGTCACTTCCCCTTTTCCCCTCATTTCTCCATTGGCCTCCTCATTTCATCATAATCATGATAACGTCACTCATATTCATACTCATCTCTTGAAGCGCGCAATTTTACACTAATAGTTTGAATTTGAATCTGCACTGGAAGTATTGTAAGAGAGCGTTGCTGGTCGGCTGATCCTCTTTAGCTCGACACTTCTTACCTATGTGTGCTAGTTATGGTTGGTGAGGAAATAAACTTTCAATTCCGAAGAGAAACTGACGACCAGAGATAGAAAACGAAACTTACAGCGACTATAGTATGGCGTATCACGTTGGACACGTTCTCGTCAGATCACCGAAGTTAAGCAACGTTGAGTTCGGTCAATACTTGAATGGATGACCGGGTGCTGTACTGGCTGGACTGATCAGTGTCTAGGATAATAGGACACACTCGTGTTCTGGCACATGTAGGCACCGTCGTGATATGACTGAAAAAATGTTAAAAACGACGTTAGATCCTACTCACTTACTCACTCACTTGATTTATGAAGATTGGAATAGCCTAGCCCAGATTAGACATGGCCTCTCGTGTCTTTGATGTCACGGGTCGAACATATACCTGTACACGTCTCAAACAGCTTTTCACCCGCGCTTACCGTAACGTTGCGTTATCTTTAAGTAGAATGAACTTCAATCTGATTTGCCGGTGTAAAATCCAGGACCATTTGTATATATAGACAGGTTACTACCAGCTTTCGTTTCGCTGCCGATACGGACTGAATTCGAATTCAAATTCTATTGGCAGATAAAACCAGCAGCTCGATTGGTTATCACAGCTCAGACCGCCTTTCATTGGGTCATGATCGTTTATTCTCCAGGTCTGTGGGTGTTTATTCTGACCCGAAAACTTTCCGCGATGCGGAGAATGAGTCTAGATTGAAACAGAATTTTGAACTGATTTTTCGTTTGGAGTTTGATGAAGGTTTACAACCAGCTGTTCTACTAGAGAATACAGTGTCTACTTATGGATAACCCTTCACCAACACAAGGCGGTACTAATGGTACAGCTCTGGCTGTCAGAATCTTAGCGGATTGGTTTTCTATTCTTATCCAAATAATGGATGTATTTAGTTATTATCCAAGCCTATCGATCCTTGTGCAGTCCCCTGTAGAATCCGGCTATGAAACCCCTAGCCGCCGACTGTTGGTAGAAATAAAACAGTCACCGTCGGGATTGATAATGTAAATGTTAGATCAGCGCGAGACATGGTGTTAAAGAAACGATCGTCCCTCAGAACCCTGGCTAAAAACGCATTACGCTATGACGGATTGTGATTACTGAGTATCTATGACTAGAGCATAAAATCAGTTTATCTTGGGCCTGCTCTTCCTTCTCTGCAGTTGTTGAGGGTTTGATATGTCACACAACAGACACGGTCGTTTACGGCTAACTCGGAATGTTATGGGGGACCTGGACTAGACACTGGGCTGCAGACAAGGGATATATTGGTTCATACTCCATGTAAGGATCACGAGACAATGCATACAATAGCCAAGTCTGGGAACAACAATATGTCTAGACGTGAGCCTTTTCAGCTGCACAAAGACTCGGAGAATAGCCGCCTACATGAAATATCTACCGATATATTGCAGCTTTAAAACGTTTGATTGGTTAATTTAAATTTCCAAAAGGAAATCCAGAAATTTCGTTGGCTGGTGGAGAGAATTAGATGGACAGTCGGGCAATCACAGAGTTTCTGTAGAGGTGCAGAATTGATGAATTTTTAATAATGGGACAATCAGTCTCATCCTCCCCACAGCACATGCTCCATTTCGCAGGCTCCATTATCCACCCCTGCCTCCAATAGCGGAAGTTGACCTTTACTACGTTGCTATGACGTATAGGGGAAATCCCACGTACGCACGATTCAGTTTGAATCCGGCCGAACAACTTCTTCAGTGTCGCATATAGGCGAACTACTTTTCATATACTCTGTCCAGATAAACACAGAAAATAATCTCCAGATAATTCTATTTAACGCTAGGTCAACAGAGGTATTATGCAGACTTGAAAAGTAATCGAAATGTTCGGCAAACATCTATTTTACTATATATGATGTCACTTCCGGCGATGTGCGCGAAGGCCCCAAATCCGGTCCAGAAATCTGACTTGTGGCTGGGGCATTATTAAACCCCCAGCGAGGTGGTTGAATCAGCCCAGCGAGGTGGTTGAATCAGTCTCTGCATGCTTAAACATGTACGGCGATGACGTAACTCATGTTCTCTGAATTCTTGGTGGTGTCGACCATGCAGTTCGAGGTTCGCTTTCAACGAAGTATTGACATGTCTATGCTCTATATCTGTCGTAACGATCTCTCTGAACCAAGGTTCTCCGATATAATCGGACTGCCCATGTCTTGAACTAGCGAGACAGGCAGAACTATATACGATTGTTCAGATGCCTGCATGCATAGTTGATGAAATCAAACAACTATTGACCTACATTATAGCATATAGTTTTTCAGTACCCGTACCGGATTTCAGTATTAACACACACTCCCCCCACCCCCAAATCACGACGCCCTTGCAACAGGTTGTGCCAAATGATCATGAGAACGACTGCACACATGTAGGTCTAGTTGACAAATTCTAGAGATCACTTTGCGCGCTAACACTCGAAAACTTGCGGACACATATAATTGAACAAATTCTATAAAATTATATAGCAGTGTACATTTTTATCAACTTTAATAGATTAGCTATAAGAATAACCTTTATTTTTGTTTCTTCATCAATGTCATTAATCCAATATCCGCAATCAGCTCTTCTACACTATAAAGTTATGTGTTAACTTCTTGAACGGCTAAATTGCAACACTTAATCGAACGCGTAATTGTGTTCAAATTGTTCACTTCCATGTTCAGTTTTGAAACTGTATACAGCATTCAAACCATTAAAGCAGGTACTGGTATTCAAATGCAGAACGCATCATTTAACACGCGTATTAGAAGTGTGAACAATTATAGCGTTCTAAACTATAACATAAGTGTTCACAATGCGTTCTGCATCTGAATACCTGCGTATTGAATTCTATAGTTCAAAATTGAACATGGAAGTTAACAAATTCGCGTTCATTAAGTGTTACAATTTAGGCGTTCAATAAGTTAACACTTAACTTTACAGCGTATATATTATATCAAGCTCTCTCTATGTTTATGAGGGAAACACTTTATTTGGATCCTTATAAAGTGGTGCTAAATTAAGAAATCTTTTAATGTATAGTGTAACCCACGGAAGATATCTTCAGTTAAGAAGAGAAATAAGGAGAGTTTAATCCATATATTCCATGCATGATGAAGGTATAAAAAATTCAAGCAACAATTCATGTTTTTGATGCAGAAAAATTATGCTGATATTCATGCTGAGATGCAGGCTTTCTGAGTATCTTCGATGTTATTCCATGAGACATATCGATTCTTGAGTGTAAGCCTATTCGTCAATGTTTTCACCTAAGCACCAGTTTGTGCACATTCTACAAAATATCTTCGTAGTTTAAAATGAACAGTCATAATCGGAGAATCACCCTGACTTTGTACATGATATCTATTAAAATGTTGATTGAAATTTCTTTCCCATTTGTATTTTTAGGCCAGGTACGGGCCGAGTCTGAGGAGAATGGCACTGACATCTGTGTCTATGTGTTATGGGCACTCTCCATATGCATTGTTGTGATCACGTTTCCATTTTCTCTTTGTCTTTGTATTAAGGTAAGTTGATGGATTATCATACCCTATACATCCTCCATATTGCAAGTCTGTTTTCTCGGATTTGGTAGACGAACCATGACTAGGGATGATGGCCCTATATAATTTTATTAAATAGTAAGTAATTAAATTATATACACGGGGTATACCGGTATTGAAAGTGTCTACTGGTTAAACATATTGTCGACATTTCATTTACGGTTCTCCTCGCTTCAGACCTTCATTCTCCTGTATTTCTTGACACTTAAATGACAGATGGACTACAACATGTCGATATTCTACGTTCACCGGTGGTCCGCTTGGCTAGAGAAAATGACAAATGCATTATAGACAGCGTGGAAAAGACATGATTCATTTGAAAATCACTCGAACGTCTTCTTAATATTACAAACAGTCCATTTTCAGCGAGCTCATCATAAAATTTACGAACATTTCCTATAGTAATATATCACTATTACATGTATCACAGCTCGATCTAATGTTTACGTTCGATTTTCGGGCGCCAGGCTAAAGTGAGCACCAGCTGCCACAACATATAAAAATTATGCCTCCGAAATCTCTTGATTGTGATTCCGCCCGGCGCCAATTAGCATCGGGTACCACTTACGGTAAAGGCCCTTTTGTGTTGTTTAATGCACCTCGTGTCTAAATATGCTATCATACCTCCCTATAATGTGGTATTTCGTTTGCAGACGTTGATAAGACTGGATACAACCGAAAATGATTCTATTGAAAATAGAAGATAAAATGGAACTATATAGTTATAACAGCATATATCCGCCATTATAGGTTTGTCGAATTTATTTAGTTTTGTTTATTTAGTCATTAAACACAATGATTTGAGGAACATTTCTTCAACGCAATCCGTTTCAATGCAAGGGGGGACAACTCTTGTCAGCATATGGAACAGAAAAACTGCCTGTATGTCCGTCTGTCTGTGTTTTTAGAACTTAATAACCACGCGATGTTGAGATAAGAGAAATACAAAATTCGAAAGGTATTAGCCAGGTGAGAGACCTAGATCAGTTTTAGACCGGGGCCCTGATGGGGTGGGGCGGTCAAACCCATAAGGAAAATAGAAGATAAAATGGAATGACATGTAATTGACATGCAGAATAATGCAAATCAATTCAGTGCAGAACCTGGTGGTATACATGTATGTATTCTGAGGCTGTATTTAGTTCAAGTATAATTATCAAATCCTACATTCAGGAGATAGCTGTCGTCCAAAACGTTTTCCCATAACTCGATAACAGCGCGATACAGAAATACAATTTATACGTCACTCAGTGTAAAGGGTTTTCTCATGAGAATGACATAGAACTATTTTGGACGGGGTAGCCTCACCCAAATTGTGTTTTTCTGTGTTATAAGTATAAAGATAGATGATAGGAGTGGGGCACATGTACATATACACTGTAAAAAGCAAGGGGTTCAAAACCCCATTTTCTGCCCTCAAACACCATTTCTGGGATACGGAAACACTGATACCAGAGTTTCAAACACTATTATTCCCGATGCACCTAAAAGGGATGTCGGGACCCTATCTGACCCGTAGGATGGGGACGGTGTCCTAAAGTACCCGATGTACAATGTTTTAGAGAATCCCCACTATCATCCGAAGATCATGGAGATAGTGTCTTCAGTGGGTTATTTAATGGAAGACGTATTTGTACCCTTTTAAAGTGTATATTATAAAAACGAGCATCAGATCTCGCATTCAGGACATTGCCGTGGCCCACATGATGTTTTCCAATACCGGTAAGTTCTGGTAAAAAATTAACTTACCCTTCCAAGATAAGAATGTAACATTAGAATTGGTTACCGAGTGAATTATACACATCCACATTGGCTGGCCAAGCTGTGGATTACCGTCAAATAGTACGGTACCTTGAAGTGTTTATCTGGAATGAGTTTGTAGACTTTGAAACCTGAAGCTACCGAAAAATTGCTCTCAAAAAAAAAAATACTTGAGTGAACTGTACCTGTTCACTCAAACTTGAGTTACTTTTCACTCAACTTGCGTTACTTTTCACTCAACTTGAGTTAAAACTACTTAAGTTCACTCAACTTGAGTGGGATAAATTTCCACTCTTATGCTTGAGTGAATGTCACTCAAGTTGAGTGCATTTAACTCAAGTTGAGTGAAAAGTACCTCAAGTTAAGTGAAGAGTAACTCAAGTTGAGTGAAAATCTCACTCAAGTATTGAGTGGGATCAATTTCCACTCTTACTTGAGTGAAATTTCACTCAAATTTTTTAGAGAGTGCAAAGTGTATCTACAATACATATCCCTCTGTCTCCTATATATTTCAATCTACAAACGTGTATATGTGTGTTTTTGAATAGTGATAGTATCATCGCATGATCCAGGTTTTGAAACATCATTGGTTTATTCCAAACGAGAACACAAATGCTGTCACCCTGCACTCTGATATACATCACCCATTCCGAAAACCACTGGGCACACAGTCATGATTTATATCTCATGGGACAGCTTTCGCAAATGGGAGTAAGTGAAGCGTATCATTTACCGCACATATAATACGTCAGTCTGCTTCCTGTAGTAACAGAATTGCAAAATATTAAATCGGCGAACGTAATTATTCGTGCATATGAATTACATTGTGACCTACATGACCACGTAGCGGGCCAATTCATCTCTAGTATTATATAAAATATATGCGTATTGTTTTCATTATTTATGCCAATTCATGTATTGTTAATCTTCATGATCATGAGCTAATTTGCATAAATTTAAAAGGTCACATTCATGGCGTTTTACATAATGGAGCTTCTTCTTTAACTCTACATGCATCTGACACGAGTTACATGCATCAATTTACAAAACGAAACGTACACAATGGAACGCCTTGATTCGATATATGAACACTAAAATGGTGTTGAGGCCAGTTCAACACCAAATAATAGTGTTGGCCAACACCAATAAAGGGTGTTGGAGACATACGGTGTCGGTCGAAATTCAACTCCATTTATTTGTGTTGAGCTCAACACCATTGTTCTGGCTGTGTTTGATGATTCCAGGAGCAAATTGAATGAGCCGAATCTAGTGTGACTTTTAGTTTATCATATATAATACATGTACATATAAATCTGATAAAATATATCAATGTCGAGCAGTACTGGTCTATCTGTCCATCCGTATCTTCCTCTCATCTTCGTCCATCGTGTCAATTTCTACGCTCACGCTCTGGAACGTAGAAATTGGTCAGTGTAACGAAGATGCTTTCTCTCTGATTAAAGTACTGTAAATTACATGAAGTATCGATGCATCCGTTTAGTGTCACCGGAAAACATTGTTCAATACAGAGTATCCGAAGAACAGATTTTTTTCCAGTTGCCTGCATGGCACATCAACATTCCAGGTTAGAACTATAAAATATACTGGATATATTATTTTTTGTCTTGCTCTAAAGTTGAAAATATGCTATTCGGGGCAAAATGGATCCATCCCTACCGGGGCGTAATGGGGCACAGGCCGTTTTGCCCCTTATGGCCGTTCCCGAGGATAAATTCATACCAAAGGACGTGTCAGCTTTACCCGGGAAAAAACCCTCTTGCTGTCACGTTTGTAAAGCGAAAAAATTATTTCTCCATGTCAGCATGAAAAGTTGTGTTTCATACATATAAAATACCGAAATTTTACACTGAAAACTCTCACAGCCAATGGTGACGTAAAACGGCGTCGATGAACGTTGGAAAATGGGCGCTTGGTCGTTTTTATATTTTCTGGATACATTTTCACAGGGAATTTCCTTTATATACAAAATATGACACCTCCAACCAAAATCTAATTCCATGTTCTCAATTTTATCAAATATATCACAAACATATATTGAAATATCATTTTGGTTGAAGGTGTCATATTTTCATGAAATTTAAAATAAGTTTTGTTTTCTCTGTTCACTTGGAAGACGGCGTTATATTGGCATTGTAAGAGTGTTTGGTGTTGCATAGCTTCTTGGCCGTGTGGTTAGAACGCTTGGTTGTGAATGAACAATGCTGTCAATTTTGAGTTCGAATCACAATTTTGTCAATTGTTTTTTTTTTTTTTTTTTTTTTTATCCATAGCTGAAATATTTCTGGAGTAAAATAATAAAAAAAATATTTTACAATTAATATTTTGTGAGTAGAAAATCCCCAAAACTGTTCTGTTTCCTTCACCACTTGTACTTCCGCTTGCAGTACAACGTATCACCCGACACAGATAGGCCTAAATATTTTTGTCATCAATCCGTACGATATTTAATTCAATGGATATGCTTATATAATAGTAAAGTAACATAGCAATGGCAAATATGAACAGAAGTGTGCCACTCAGCCTTACATGAAGGACCTGTTCCTGACGAGCGCACTCTCACTGTATAATAATAGAACTGGGGAAGACCGGCCTTTATTGCTTGAATACGTCATTCGTATAGCACAAATCGAGGAAAGCTGCCAAGAGGGTTTTTTCCCGGGTAAAGCTGACATGTTCTTTTTGCGCTTGCGCAGTGATCAATTAACCTGTTTTTTTCGGGGGTCAAGGAATACATATTGATTCGTCAAATTTATCAGATATTTTTTGCCCATTAATCGGCTTAAGGATAGAAAATAATAACTGCTCTGAAATACTAATATTATTCAAACTTGAAGGATATAAATAATAAAATACAACTGTTTTTAGACTGTTAAAATGACTTTAGGGCGTCATATTTACCACTTTTTCTCATTTTGCTCTTATTTTTCAAGCAAATATATATGCACCTAGTCTATCCATAAGAGTCAGTCACTCACGTTTTATGCGAAATAGCAAAATCATGACAAGCGGGTGTTTTGCTAACATTATCATAAGGTTAACATTATGTTTCCTAATGGGACAAAACGGACCACAGGGATCCATTTGCCCCGTTTTCTCCCTACCAGTGGGGGAAAACGTTTCATCAATCAAAAAATGCTTGCCCGAAAAACTAAAAAGTATCTGGATGAACAGCATTTTGTCGGTTTCATTTTAAATACCGATATATGTACCTTTTAAATCCACCTGTTGGCATATCAAGGCCATACCATATGAGCACAAGGAAGCGCTAAAAAATTAGGGGTTCTGTTTTGGTCCACATTCCTCTACATATACCTCCAAAGCCGAGACTGTTTCTCAATGCTTTGCAAGGTCCTTGTTAACCCTACCTGGCCTGGGGGGGGGGGGCAAATGGTCTCCCCTACCAAACTTTCAGTCTGCACTATCTCCGGAACGACAAAAAATGGAGAGCTGAAACTCTGTGGCTTTATAGTTTATCATATTGGGGTCATTTTGAGCCTATTTGCATAGCCCCCCGACCAGAGGATCATGAGAAAATTATGGCCTACCGAACTTTCTATCCTATATCCGGAACGACAAAAACTTGACACTCCGTGACTTTGTAGCTTATCATATTGGGGTTAATTTGTGCCTATTTGCCTGGCCCCTTCAAAATTTCTGCTTTTTTGCGAGGAAAAGTGGACAAAAACTACTTTGTTTCACATCAGACTTATTTATACTAACTTATCATGCAGAAATGACATAAATTCAAAAAATTGAAAATTCTGAAAGAAAACTTGATCAAAAAATGCCGTTTTTGAAAATGACGTCACTGTGAAGTTATCGCAGAGGCCATCTTGGATTTATTTTACATGTTCTGATACAGCTTGATCCAAGAGTATATATAGTGTAGTAAGTTTCAACCCCCTGGCTCAAGGGATAAGAACAATATTGAGAGAGAGCCAAAATACCCCTCCCCCGTCCCAAAAAACCCAGTCTAGATATAGGGTTAAAATGCTGATACCTTATATATACTCTCGCCGGTTGACTCGGTCTTGACGTTTCCAGCCATGAGATTGTAGTTAGCATCTGAGTGGTTTGAGGGAAGGGACAGATATAATAACTGCCAATGGATCATATAAAATAGTAGATGTTGCCCGAGACTATGCTTTATTTCAATATTACGATAAACTACCAATCGATATTCATGTCATATTTGTCAGCCGTTCCTGTAGAAGCATACCGCGTCCTGACTAGGAACGTACACACTCGAACGCCTTGATTCCATTATTAATATCATTGAACGGGTGGTGGAGCCAAAACCGTCGAGTTTATCACACATACAATACATGGTCTGATCAAATAGAATACTGTCGAGCACGATGGCAAAAGTCCAGAAATCCAGCATAGTGGATAATTTGGTGTTTATCCATCTGTCGGACCGTGTCTACCTCTCTGCTAAAAGTATTTTACATTTATTATGTTACGAATCCCAGAGCCATAAATCTGTAAGTCTGAGGTTAGGTTACAGTAAATACACCATGGTGCAGAATGGAATTATCGTTGCATCAATTAAGGCAAAGTAGAAGGGCATAGGCTACGTGCTTTCACCAAAAACAATTTTTACATGGACCGAACAAAAAATATCGAAAATGTGTTTTTGGTGGGATAGTGTCCTATCGCGACCTTATGGGTTGCAGCTTATGGCCCCCAGAAGATGATTTGAGGTGTGAGGACATGGACCAAACCGTCTCTATTAAACTGTACAAAACAATTCTGGTCGATTTCGTGATAACACATTTATTTAATACATTTCGTGTAGCACGAATAGGTATCCGATTCTATGTAAATGATTCTTGGTCTTTATTTGCTGACACGAATCTTAATCCCATTCCACAGCGCTATATCGTCTGATACGGTTATCTAGTATTATAATATCGTTATACAGTACGGTTGTATAGTCCTGGCTACACATGCACATATACATTCATTTGGATCAAATAATACTGGTTATTGAATAAGAATTTAGCGACCTTGCCGTCATCATTGAAATCTACTCTCTCTTACACGGAAGTAGTTTATGTTAATATTTATAGGAGATAACATGAAATGGTAGTAGAAAACTATATCGGCGTATCTCGCAACAAAACTTATTACCTCGGGTAGATATCCTTACTGCAATTTATCCAAAGACATCCCGAGGGTCGCGAGGGATTCTCGGTTGTTATAGTGTTTTGTATCTCAACCAGCTATCAAGTAAACTAACAACCACCCATCAAGCTACGCTGATAAACAGCTGGTATCACTGACGTCCCTACTCTCCTTGTTCCCCCCGCTGATTCACATGGTCAATTTCGCGCCTCTTGGTCGTAAGGGGGCGCTTTATCTGGTTACCCAATCGCCGTGCCGTAATAGCTCGGAGATAACCAGATTCCTCATACTAACCACGTTTGGCTAACTACCTTACGTGATCGAAATTACGTCATGCCTTCGTGATAGTGAGATCATGACTCTCAACACAGGCCCGCAAAACAAGAGATTTAGGGGGGGGGGTGGTATTAGGGTGAAGTGTGGAAATATGGGGTCTCTATATATAACCCCATGAGCATGGGGTTATATAGAGACCCCATATTTCCACACTTCACCCTAATACCACCCCCCGCCCCCCAAATCTCTTGTTTTGCGGGCCTGTGCTCTCACGTAATGTGGCAGTCATGCCAAGATTTTGACAGCGACACGCCCTCTTATCGCATCTCTCAAAGGAACTTTTCCCCGTCTTTATTACAGTCAACATTCAATTCAAAATCTGGAACAATTGAACGGTGTTTTTACGTTACCATTCTAGGTAGCTTGATTTCCTTATATACTCATGACGATAAAGCGTGGTCTTATCAGTGGGATATTACAGGGATTTATTTGTTAATTGTTTGAAGGTATCAGTGAACAAATGTTTGCAATCAGTTGACGAACCTTACTAAACAATGGAGGAAGTTATCCAAAAATCTGTTCACTCTTAACTCAGAAATTAACTAAATTAGAGCTGTTTTGCCGTCCGTTTATTGTTAGTTTTGCCCTTAACGACATATGAACGTTTGAAAAGGGAGACAACTCATATTGCCAAGACTCTCCCGTAAGAGTGATATTCTGGTCATTGGTGGTTGGCCTGTGCAGAGCGCCCCCTTACGTCCAAGAGTTCGTGAAATATGCGATGTGAATCAGCGGGGGGAACAAGGAGAGTAGGGACGTCAGTGATACAAGCTGAATAGTATGAACGTACCATCAAGCATCAACCACCCATCAAGCGGAACACGTCCCGTGGGGTTCCCGGGTGTGAAAAGAAATAGGACCCAAACGTCGCGATATGACTGAAATGTAGTTGAAAATTTGGTAGTTAAATCATATTCACTCACTCACTCACTCACTCACTCAAGCATCAATCACACATCAAGCATAAAAAACCCATCAAGCATCAACAACATATCGTGTGATCTTCAACAAATTTTATGAGATGACGAAGGTCTACCTGAAAAGGAAATTACCCGGGTCTTCTTAACTATACAACAGTTCATCAAGGAAAATTACCCGGGTCTTCTTAATTAACTATACAACAGTTCATCAAGAAAATTACCCGGGTCTTCTTAACTATACAACAGTTCATCAAGGAAATTACCCGGGTCTTCTTAATTAACTATACAACAGTTCATGAAGGAAATTACCCGGGTTTTCTTAACCATAAAACAGTTCATCAAGGGAAATTACCCAGGTCTTCTTAACTATACAACAGTTCATCAAGGAAATTACCCGGGTCTTCTTAACTATTCAACAGTTCATCAAGGAAATTACTCGGGTCTTCTTAACCATACAGTTCATCAAGGGAAATTACCCGGGTCTTCTTAACTATACAACAGTTCATCAAGGAAATTACCCGGGTCTTCTTAACTATACAACAGTTCATCACGGAAATTACCCGAGTCTTCTTAACTATACAACAGTTCATCAAGGAAATTACCCGGGTCTTCTTAATCATACAACAGTTCATCAAGGGAAATTACCCAGGTCTTCTTAACTATACAACAGTTCATCAAGGGAAGTTACTCGGGTCTTCTTAACTATACAACAGTTCATCAAGGAAATTACCTGGGTCTTCTTAACTATACAACAGTTCATCAAGGAAATTACCCTGGTCTTCTTAACTATACAACAGTTCATCAAGGAAATTACCTGGGTCTTCTTAACTATACAACAGTTCATCAAGGAAGTTACCCGGGTCTTCTTAACCATACAACAGTTCATCAACGGAAATTACCCAGGTCTTCTTAACTATACAACAGTTCATCAAGGAAATTCCCGGGTCTTCTTAACTATACAACAGTTCATCAAGGGAAATTATCCAGGTCTTCTGGACTATACAACAGCTCAGCAAGGAAATTACCCGGGTCTTCTTAGCTATACAACAGTTCATCAAGGGAAATTACCCAGGTCTTCTGAACTATACAACAGTTCATCAAGGGAAATAACCCGTGTCTTCTTTACTATACAACAGTTCAGAAAGGAAACAAAATTTTTAATCGTTAATCTCAGCAGGGTGACGTAAAGTGAAGTACTGACACCTGTGCTCACTTTGTCGATTCGTTGACTCGCACCACATCCAACAACTGTATATAGTCCTACCCTCTACTACCATACAATATTCTCATATAATTTTCCTGCCATTATTTCTTGATTTCTCCCTTCATACGCCTTAATATGACATGTTTGTAACATATATACGCTGAACCTGTTAATTTATCTATGTATATAATTTCGGAGGGGGGCACGTAAGTTGATTTGCTAGAGATGAGGAAATAAAATATGTGTAAATGAACTACCCATCAAGCATAAACCACCCATCAAACACCAAGCACTAATCAAGTAAATTAAAAGAGAGAGAAACGAACAAAGAGATATGTTGAAATAGGCGAGTTTGTGACGTTTTCTTCTCGAGTCTATCTTTTTGTGTACTTTGCTTCACGGGGATAATTCTCCCCATCCAAAACCAGATAGGCAGTGCTATAATCGAATTTGAACGCCTTTATTTCCCAGGTGGTACAGGAGTACGAACGTGCCGTCATCTTTCGATTAGGGCGACTGACAAGTGGTGGACCAAAAGGACCAGGTAAGATCGTCTAGTCCTATTCCATAATCCACAGTACTAAAGAACACAGTTCCGTTTGCTTCCTTTCAATGGAATCTATCAACTTTGCGTTGGCATGTTCTGATGCGTGGGGAAAGTATAACCTGTGTTTGCTCGTCACTTGGTCAACTTATAATGTTAGGATTAATAGCTCTCCACGTGTAAACTGGAGGGCAATGTCAATAATAGTGATGTCCTTGATGGGCGATTCAGAGTGAATTGAAGAAACAAATTGCAAATCCGAAAGCTGTTTTCCAATAACACTACAATTCGACAAGTGTATCTTTTCTCGAATTTTGTTGTCCGTGATCTGGGCTCTTTTCGGAGAAGGCTATATCTGGAATTAACGAAATTAAATGTTTGACCTTCTCCATTTCTACCTCGGTTCTGGATACATTATAAATATGTTCTTCTTCCAAGAATCTTGAGAATATATTTTCTTGTCATTTTTTCAGGGTTATTTTTTATCGTTCCTTTCATTGACCAGTGTACGAAAGTTGATCTGAGGACGGTGTCATTTGATGTACCACCTCAAGAGGTAAGAGCTAAGGGCGTACCAGTATACATGTAATTGGTAAAATAGCAAATCTCAGTTTCTCCTCTTCGGTGCCAATTGCTGATGTTCCCGTTAGATTTTGTCTTGATTATAGCGAGATAAATGAGTGAATGGAGAGGGATTTACGCTCAATCCTTGTCATATTCATAGGCAGAACATGTCATCCTTCATAAACCATCTCGATCGTGACCTTTACAAATAAAATGTGCTGGCTCATATAAACTGAAAGCAGTTATCTCATAGTTTCATATGATAATGCCCCTGAAACTGAAACTGATCGTTATAGCTTTAATACGGCCTGTGCATTGAATATCCAATAGTTGTTACGTTTTCAATGTCCATACAACTATACCGTATATATCTTGTCGATTTGATATAAACTGAAAGCAATGACGTGCAGATGCTTTTAACTCAAGTAAATCTCATGTGGATTGATACAATGATTTCTCTAACGGTGACGTTAGGTTTTGTATTGATTACTGGCGATTAAACGAGAATATGAAGACGGTTTGATGTACTTGAACAAAAAATTTGACTGTTTTAGGCGAATGCCCAATGCAAACATACCTATACCGGCTTAGTCATGTCCCATGCAAACTGAAAGCAAATCTATGGAGGTGCATTTTAATCTCGCAATTGTCCCCATCCCATCTGCAGTGGATGTTTGTAAAATTATACTAACAAGGATATCAACAGATTTATATCGATTCACGTCGCTGAGTGGAGATTGATGAAAGCATATGGGTTCAGAAGTCAACTGTAATGATCAAATATCGATACAATCACACTATGGCGATTCGATCCTTTGACAATACCATTTCGATCCCGCGCCATTGAAATTCAAATGTCCTATATATTGTTCAGGTGCTGACGAAGGACTCGGTTACAGTAGCTGTAGACGCAGTGGTGTATTACAAGATTGTTGATCCCATCAGTTCGATTACCAATGTGGATAACGCTAACAGAGCCTCACAACTTCTGGCACAAACAACACTCAGAAATATTCTCGGAACCCGCACCCTGGCCGAGATATTGTCTGAAAGGGAGGCAATCAGCGCAGCGATGCAGGTAAGCACTTTGGCTACCCCTATGTTCAAAGGGTGATTTGTCAGCTTGAAAATACCTATAGTCTGTACTCTCCCTCTGGTACACAGCTGCATTCATTTTGGGAGTCCAGAGTTGTTTCCCCTTCCGCGGATTTGCTATATTCGGAATGAACACATTGTGCTGGGGGTATTTGTTGTTTGTATGAACCCATTGCAATAATGGTGAAGAGGTTCAGGCAACACCTCTGAATCTTGAAGGCCAAGCCTTAATTTCATTATTCTTGTCATTAGTATCCATTGTCCTTAAAGTCCTTATTCGTACATGATTTGTTTCGACAGGAGAGCCTAGATGGCGCCACAGATCAATGGGGAGTCAAGATAGAACGAGTAGAAGTGTAAGTACACAGACTTTCTAGAGGTTTCCTTTAGCGTCTTCGAACATATCCCGGATATCTGTCTTCCAGCAGCAGAGGTGGAAAAACTTAAGGGCGGAGCTTTCAATGCATTTACTACCATTTGACATTACTACCTAGTAGTCACCCCGAAAATCAACTGAAAGTAATTACAAGCGTCTGGTCCATTATTCATGATTCAGCCGTCGTTCATTAAAGAATAACTTTAATGAGACTTAATGAGAATTAAGTCGCATTAGTATTACAACGTTCGATCAGTATTAGGCCTACGACGCCCTGGTACCATATGAAAACCATATGATATGAAACCATAAGGCAACGATTTTGTGTCTGCGAGTATGAAGGTTCGCTATTGTCAATCTGAGAACATGTGGGTCAACTACCTGTTTTAGTTTGATCTGCTCCATGATCAACACTGGTTGTGCGTAGGCACCGGATACGAACTCTATTAGACGATCTCTCTCGTAGAAAATAATTAACATCAGATTCCCGTCAGGCATAAAATCTAATTTAAAATCTGAACATCACCTAGTTTCTTGCAAGAGAGCCGTCAACAGTTCCCAATGATGCCAACAACGCATCATGATGTTCCGTTCGTCAATACATCATGATGTTCCATTCGTCAACACATCATGATGTTCCGTTCGTCAACACATCATGATGTTCCGTTCGTCAACACATTATGTTCCGTTCGTCAACACATCATGATGTCCTGTTCGTCAACACATCATGATGTTCCGTTCGTCAACACATCATGATGTTCCGTTCGTAAAATCCATGTCACTGATAAAAGTATTATATGATTCGTCGTCAGTGCGAAATACATAGTCTTCCGTTTTAATATACGGATTGTGATGATCGTTCCTCTCATCTATACACTTCATTGTTTTTCAGGAAAGACGTAAGACTTCCGTTTGAGTTACAGCGAGCTATGGCAGCCGAGGCGGAAGCATCGCGAGACGCAAGAGCTAAGGTAAATAGTAGTAGTTAAAAGCTAAAAAAGGTCGTATTGACCTCTTTGCACTTAAACTTGAGGCGTTGGCGCTGGAGATTGGAAAGTGACCTCTGCCAGAGTTTGGCCACCATCTTGAATTTGGTAAAAAAACTTGACCAATGTGGCAGCGGCTTGTTCTCTTAAACTCTGATACAAGGTCACGTGACCTTTGTATTCCTCCGCGGTGATGCGGTCATGTCTTGCGGTGATGCGGTCGCGGGAAAAAGCTTCCGCGGAGAAAAACTAGTCCCCAGAATTCAAATACGCGGCCTGGTCCGATTGGGTCGAGTGAGGTATCAATGTGAAGGTTTCGTGAAGTGGCATCTGATGGGCTGGGTGTGGGGTTGAAATAGCGTTATTCGGCGCATGCGCGGTGGACCAAGGGTATGGAAATAGACGTTTTGGGATGTAGGGGAGCCACTATTGGTCCGATTGGGTCGAGTGAGGTATCAATGTGAAGCATTCGTAAAGGGGCATCTGATGGGCTGGATGTGGGGTTGAAATAGTGTCATTCTGCGCATGCGCGGTAGACCAAGTGTATGGAAATAGACGTTTTGGGGTCTAGGGCAGCCACTAATGGTCCGATGGAGTTGAGTGAGGTATCAATGTGAAGCATTCGTAAAGGGGCATCCGATCCGATGAATATTTCTGAGTGTTGTTTGTGCCAGAAGTTGTGAGGCTCTGTTAGCGTTATCCACATTGGTAATCGAACTGATGGGATCAACAATCTTGTAATACACCACTGCGTCTACAGCTACTGTAACCGAGTCCTTCGTCAGCACCTGAACAATATATAGGACATTTGAATTTCAATGGCGCGGGATCGAAATGGTATTGTCAAAGGATCGAATCGCCATAGTGTGATTGTATCGATATTTGATCATTACAGTTGACTTCTGAACCCATATACTTTCATCAATCTCCACTCAGCGACGTATATCGATATATGCATACGTGAGGGCGCATTCGCTTGGGTGGATGGGTGTTAGGAATATCGTCATTCTGCGCATGCGCAGGCAGGCCGTAGTATGGAAATATACATTTTGAGGCCGATATGGACCACTATTGGTCCGAATGTGTCTAGGGGAGTGTTATTTTGTAGCACTCGGGGTGTAGACCACGACTTGAAGGTATGCCCACGTCACCTGTGACGTCACTGGTGATGTCATCAGTGAGAGTATTAGCGAAAGCGGGAGTTTCGGAGGTGCGATGGAGAGCATTTGGAGTAAATAACGGCCTATTTTTCCATCCAACTACCTGGTAGAGTTACCTGTGAGTGTGACTGTATGCGCGCGTGTGTGTGTGTGAGTGAGTGAGTGAGTGAGTGAGTGAGTGAGTGTGTGAGTGAGTGAGTGAGTGAGTGAGTGAGCGTACACAATGCCCTTGAGGCGTCCACAACGCCCGTCTTAACGCATGGACGTACTAACGACGGTGAGTGAGTAAGTGAGTGAGTGAGTGAGTGGGATCCTACTGGACTAATGTATCGTCCGTTTTCATCATTTTGCGCATGCGCAGTATGGCCGTCATATAGAAAGCAGGTCAGGATTCGTGAAGGTTTGTTGAGTGGTTGACCATCCCTGGTCAAATGGACCGGAAAAGTGGAAATTGCCCCTCATTTGTGGGGCGCTCACTTTCGGTTGTGTGGGGCGCTGCCCTCAGCCAATCAGAAGCGAGTATTTTGACCCGGTGCATTATGGGACATATCCAAGATGGCGGCGTCTGCCTTCTGGTTCAAGATGGCGGCACGTCCGGTGTCGAAAACTGACCATTTTGTCGGAATGTGGTCATCTGGTGTCGAAAACTGGACCTTGTATGGGTCCCGCCTAATTTGGTGTAGAGATGGACCACTATTGGTCCGAATGCGTCCTGTGGGGTGTCATCTTGTAGTTCTCCGAGTGCAGACCACGATTTGAAGGATGTTCACGTCATCTGTGATGTCATTGGTGACGTCATCAGTAGGAGTAGTAGCCAAAGTGGGCATTTTGGAGCAGTGAAAGAAGGTATTTGGTGTAGAGATGGACCACCCTTGGTTCGAATGTGTCGTGGGAAGTGTCATCTTGCAGTTCTCGGGGTGTAGACTCCATTTGGGAATGTCCACAGCATCTATGACGTCATCGGTCACGTCATCAGTACGAGTAGTGGCGAAAGAACATGTTTTGTAATTGGCTCAGTGCCAATTTTCTCCCACGATTTGGACTGATGAGGGACACATGTTCATTCCTATATTTACAGACACTACCACCACCACCACCACACACCACCACCACCACCACCACCGCACACCACCACCACCAACGCCACCACCGGACGTTGACGGGCGTCAACGCCCGGTGGTGGTGGTGGTAGCTCCCGTGTGGCAGGGCTCTTGGATCGGAGCTCTTGGAGCTCAAAGCTTGTGGAGCTCAGAGCTCGGAAATGACGTCATCGCATGCATGCGCGCGTACCTGTGCTGCACCCGCACCCTGGTGTACCCTATTCCCTACGGGCTATAGGGTACAGGGTGCACCACAGGTACGCGCGCATGCATGCGATGACGTCATTTCCGAGCTCTTTGCTCCACAAGTTTTGAGCCCAGTTTGATCCAAGAGCTCTACAACCACCACCACCACCGGGCGTTGACGCCCGTCAACGCCCGGTGGTGGCGTTGGTGGTAGTGGTGGTGGTGTGCGATGGTGGTGTGTGGTGGTGGTGGTGTGGTGGTGTCTGTAAATATAGGAATGAACATGTGTCCCTCATCAGCCCAAATCGTGGGAAAAATTGGCACTGAGCCAATTATAAAACATTTTCTTTCGCTACTACTCGTACTGATGACGTCACCGATGACGTCACAGATGCTGTGGACATCCGCCAAATGGAGTCTACACCCCGAGAACTGCAAGACGACACTTCCCACGACACATTCGAACCAAGGGTGGTCCATCTCTACACCAAATACCTTCTTTCACTGCTCCAAAATGCCCACTTTGGCTACTATTCCTACTGATGACGTCACCAATGACATCACAGATGACGTGAACATCCTTCAAATCGTGGTCTGCACTCCGAGAACTACAAGATGACACCCCACAGGACGCATTTGGACCAATAGTGGTCCATCTCTACACCAAATTAGGCGGGACCCATGCAAGGTCCAGTTTTCGACACCAGATGACCACATTCCGACAAAATGGTCAGTTTTCGACACCGGACGTGCCGCAATCTTGAACCAGAAGGCAGACGCCGCCATCTTGGATATGTCCCATAATGCACCGGGTCAAAATATTCGCTTCTGATTGGCTGAGGGCAGCGCCCCACACAACCGGAAGTGAGCGCGCCACAAATGAGGGGCAATTTCCACTTTTCCTACGAGAGCTTCACACTGATATCCGACACGGTCCATTTGCCCAGGGATGGTCAACCACTCAACAAACCTTCACGAATCCCCAAAATGCCTGCTTTCTATATGACGGCCATACTGCGCATGCGCAAAATGATGAAAACGGACGATACATTAGTCCAGTAGGATCCCACTCAGTCACTCACTCACTTACTCACCGTCGTTAGTGCGTCCATGCGTTAAGACGGGCGTTGGGGACGCCTCAAGGGCGTTGTGCACGCTTCACTCACTCACTCACTCACACTCACTCACTCACTCACTCACACACACACACGCGCGCATACACTCACACTCACAGGTAACTCTACCAGGTAGTTGGATGGAAAAATAGGCCGTTATTTACTCCAAATGCTCTCCATCGCACCTCCGAAACTTCCGCTTTCGCTACTACTCTCACTGATGACGTCACCAGTGACGTCACAGGTGACATGGACATCCCTTCAAGTCGTGGTCTACACCCCAAGTGCTACAAAATAACACTCCCCTAGACACATTCGGACCAATAGTGGTCCATATCGGCCTCAAAATGTCTATTTCCATACTACGGCCTGCCTGCGCATGCGCAGAATGACGATATTCCTAACACCCATCCACCCAAGCGAATGCGCCCTCACGTATGCATCACATTGATACCTCATTCGACTCAATCAGACCATTAGTGGCCCATCTACACCCCAAAACGTTCCTTCCAATGCACTTTTCCCACAATTCCCTGTCTGCGCATGCGCAGAATGTCAAAAACTGTCGACACACTAGTCCAGACGGATGCCCCCTCACGTATCCTTCACAACGATACCTCACTCGACCCCATCGGCCCAATAGGGACTCACCTAGACCACAAAACGTCTATTTCCATACCCTTTTCCCACAATTCCCTGTCTGCGCATGCGCAGAATGTTTAACACGAACGACACACTAGCCCAGGCGGATGCCCCCTCACGTATCCTTCACATTGATACCTCATACGACTTCATAGGACCACTAGTGGCCCATCCAGACCCGAAAACGTCTATTTCCATACCATTTTCCCACAATTCCCTGTCTGCGCATGCGCAAAATGTTGACAACGACCGAGACACTAGTCCAGGCGGATGCCCCCTTACATAGGCTTCACATTGATACCTCATACGGCTGCATAGGACCACTAGTGGCCCACAAAGACCCGAAAACGTCTATTTCCATACCCTTGGTCCACCGCGCATGCGCAGAATGACGATATTTCAACCCCACACCCAGCCCATCGGATGCCCCTTTACGAATGCTTCACATTGATACCTCACTCAACTCCATCGGACCATTAGTGGCTGCCCTAGACCCCAAAACGTCTATTTCCATACACTTGGTCTACCGCGCATGCGCAGAATGACACTATTTCAACCCCACATCCAGCCCATCAGATGCCCCTTTACGAATGCTTCACATTGATACCTCACTCGACCCAATCAGACCAATAGTGGCTCCCCTAGATCCCAAAATGTCTATATCCGTACACTTGGTCCACCGCGCATGCGCAGAATGACGCTATTTCAACCCCACACCCAGCCCATCAGATGCCCCTTTACGAAAGCTTCACATTGATACCTCACTCGACCCAATCGGACCATGCAGCGTATTTGAATTCTGGGGACTAGTTTTTCTCCGCGGAAGCTTTTTCCCGCGACCGCATCACCGCAAGACATGACCGCATCACCGCGGAGGAATACAGAGGTCACGTGACCTTGTATCAGAGTTTAAGAGAATAAGCCGCTGCCACATTGGTCAAGTTTTTTTTTACCAAATTCAAGATGGCGGCCAAACTCTGGCAGAGGTCACTTTCCAATCTCCAGCGCCAACGCCTCAAGTTTAAGTGCAAAGAGGTCAATACGACCTTTTTTAGCTTTTAACTACTACTGTAAATACTAATTTTCCGTTAGGCCATTCTGTTTTCGAAGTGAATTAGCGTCACGAATAATTAGAGAACTTAATATATATTTCTGAGTAAATTCTCATACCAAATAACGTGAACACGATGAAAAATATCCAGTTTCAACACATATTTAATTATCCTTTCTGCTTTTTAGTTTCTTGCGGCAGAGGGTGAAAAGCAGGCGTCACGCGCTCTCAAGGAGGCTGCCGATGTCATGGCCGAGTCGCCCGCTGCTCTCCAGCTCAGATACCTTCAGACTCTAAGCAGTATCTCTGCCGAAAAGAATTCCACCATTATTTTCCCGCTGCCCATTGATTTTGTCCAAAGTTTTATCAGACGATGAGATATGAGCACATTTGTCCACAGGCACTCGTGTGATTTTGAAGAAATAACGTTATATTGACACCTAAAGCGAGAAATACGTTGTTTGGTATTTTATGTGATGCCCTCTATTAGATAACCTAATAGCATTAAAATCCTGGAACATTCACTGTCTGTTGAAGAACTTCCATACTCCGCAACTGGACAATGTCGGCATTGGTTCCTTCCCTTCATCTTTGGCTTGGTACTGCTCCACTTGCATACCTTCAATCGAGGGGCATAATCCGTTACATGTGCATCCATGGATGTTGACCGTCAGTTACCTCCCTTGGTACAATGATGTTATCGTGCAGTACCGGATTTTTGTGCAGAGACTGTGATTACAGTACATTATAGTAGCATTTCTGGATCCAATACAGCATATTATTAATTCACTCTGACTGCATATCTGGAATCTTTTCATGTAGACCACGTCGTCCAACATAATACAGGGCTCACACTGGCCCTGTTCTTTCTATTGTTTTTTTAGCTTCCTCCCCGTTTCCCTATATTTTGTCAATTTACCACAATTTGCTGTATAATCCCTAGTTGTCTGTCAGCTATTTTACCTACTTTTTTTTGTAATTTGGCAAAAATATTGACCCAGTGATGAGTTACTTTTCTTGGGGCACAATTCACTCGATATGAAATTTAATCGATATGAAATTCACTCCCATGATATATGGAAGTGACATCAAACAAAAATACTCCAAAGGCAGGGATCCAATTAAGTCTCTTGTATACAGCCATTGACTGGTAGCTACTTTCATTCTTCATGGTGATGCATCGATATTTTAGAGAAATGTATGCTCAAGTGGAGACAATAATTGTTTCTACAGTGCCAAGCAAAAACATGGTATATACTCCATGCTGCCCTTTCAACAGGGTTTCATCATTGGGGAGATTTGGGGCCAAATGCGGGCTCCATCACAAAATTATCAAAAGCATAAAAAAATCTGAAATCTGTGTGAATCTGAAATTTGCATAATTGGTATTTTAATTGTTTCAAAAGATGAAAGTCCAGCTTGATCTTGGGGCTCACATGTGCGGAGAAATGTCTTTGATGGCATATCTGAGATATAAGCGTCTAGGCGGGCACCTCACGCCTACTGTGATGCTCACGGCTCAATTTATTTTTCACACAAACGTCTCCTTGTTCAGCCGGGACATCTCCATGGATTAACTTTCACAAGTAAACAATACCAATACTCACAGATTTCAACATTTGAAGTCCACTTGAAGTCGTACTATAGCCATTTGAGGACCATGCAGATATATATTATTGGTTTACGAAGGCATAATTGAGGTGTAAATAGTTTTTGTTGAAACATCCCCATCTGCGCACTATTATCAATCATTCGTATTTGCAATGTAGTGATATCAACCCAGTTCATTTGAGAAAGTTATGGTGGTTGGCTGATTGTCTTGTCACAGGGCATTCCATGCTGACATTTTTCATTATTAATAATGACCCTAGAATACCCCATGCATTCGACACATGAACTCCAAGCCTGGAAATAAGCACCTGTCATAACTATTTGTCAATGTTCTGCACCATGACATTTTTACCTTTGTAAATGGAGATTCAAGCTGGAGTAGTTCATCATGATCTGCAGGGGGGGGTTTAAAATTTGGCAGGTACCTATTTCCAAGCTTGAACTCAGTGCACTCTGAAGTTAAAGATGCCAAGTACTCTCCCTCTCTCTGTCTGTTCGCGGTCAGATTGATCATTTAGAGAAGAGAAAAGCTGAAAGATAAAAGTCACTAACCTGTGGCACAATATGTTTTAAAATTATTTTGATACAAATTTGTATCAGGAGGTCCATGAGGAACAGAAAGTAATTCGCTCGATTTTCTTCCAATTTTATACATAAGCCAATGAATATGCCGGATTTCCATTTGAAATTTGAATTAACCAATCAAATGTTTGGAAACTGGAAGATATCTCGTGGTGCATTGTTGTTTCTATAAAACTTTATTGTTCCTTATCCAGGTACAGATATACTGTTAAACTTGAGTGGTCTATCGCGTATTTGTTACATGATTATATTTGTTACGTTATCTCTTACCAGTTTGGTAAAACCGCTCCACACTCGCATCTACTCTATAATTACATCATTTGGATATATAGGATTGACGCATATTTCGTACGGTACTTGAAGTCCGTATTTTTCAATTGTGTATATAAGTATATCTCCAATGTAGCTTTGTACGATTTGTAGACTTGCGCCAAATTCAATGGTAGATTTTATTGATTGATGATCTGTCGGTATCAGAAAGGGGAGATATGAAGTTAGTTACATTTAAAACAAGTCGTAGAAGATAGCGAAAACAGGCGGTATATTTGATCATATTTCTGTACTGGGATTGAGAATGGCAGTGTTGGCGTATACTAGTATATGAAATACGTGTAAAATTTAGGACTTAGAAATGAGCATAAATTTCACATTTCAATTCGCAATAGCTAAAAGCACTGTTAATTAAAATTAGGTTATTTTTACGTAAGATATGAGCGTCATACGCTGGAAATATACCGCAGTGAATAGACTATGTCTTGAATAGCTGAATGTATAGAAATCAGCATATACGTCCCCTATACGAGTTGTGCGATATACAATCAGCATATATGTCAGCATAGCACTATACGGCAGCAATGAACATGCAGATTACGCCATGACGTACAGCGCAATAAACAAGCTTATTAATTGACTGTGTATGTTATTACCCGAATACAGTGTAAAACGGCCTGTCCATATGTCATGTCGAACTCGACTTGTATTGGCCGAGTTGTATTGGCCGAGTTGAAAGCTGTATTGGCCGGGTTGAATGTTGTATTGGCCGAGGTCAACGAGTGCAGCCGTAACTAGCAGTAAGGACCGACGACTGGAGAAACAGACGACAGCAGTGTTGTTTGTTCAGCGCGATGGCGAGCACAGAGCGTGTTATTCAAGGGTTCGTGGGTGGAATTTTAGAGCTTGAGGAGATATGTGGAGACGATCTAAAACGATTTAAACCTGTTACAGATTAAGAAACGGATGCTGCCACTCAAGCTCGGAAAAACAAGAACACGGCCAGTAAATGTCAATTAATAAAAATATTATGAATCGATTGTTTTCGTATAGCCTTAGTATTGACCTTCGGGTCGCCGTATTGGCCCTCGGCCTGCGGCCTCGGGCCAATACGGCGACCCTCAGGTCAATACGAAGGCAATACGAAAACAATCGATTAATAACATATAATATTTATCGTAGTAATATGCTGGGTGTATATCCCAACTGGCAAGTATGTGATAACACTTTTTCTCAATTACGCCATTCTATATTCTCATCACATTTGCATTTTATTGCGCAACGAACATGCTTCGTGTTGCCTTTAATTAAATAACGCAGCATAAATCCTTTTTGTCGTCATCATCGACCATGTGCATTCTCTAACAAAGCTGCTTAAATGTTTATGTCGGTCATTTTTATATCCCCGCCAAAAGACGGGCGTATTATGTAATGGCGGTTCCCGTCCGTCTATCCGTCCGGCCCCTCGTGTTCGGTCTATATCTGGGACAGTTTTCTATCTACAGTTCCAATCACTGAATCGTTCGTGTCCGGTCTATATCGGTGACAATTTCCTATCCACATTTGTATTTTTTTTATGAGTGTATACACCATTGGAGACGATGTGTCGCGCACCGAAATTGAGGTCGAAGTCACTGTGGCATAAAAATCAGGAAATCATTACAAATCTTTCTTTTGGTACCAGTAGATACATTTCGGGGAGACGATGTGGCCCGTACCAAAATCGAGGTCAAGGTCACTATGACCCCAAAATAATGAAATTGTTAAAAATCGCAATTTATTGTGTCCGTAGATATATTAAGGGGAGACGATGTGTCATCTACCAAAATTTAGGGCAAGGGCAAAGGTCAAGGTCATTGTGACCTCAGATCAGGACATCATTAAAAACGATTTTTTCCCGTGCGTATAGACAAAATTGTGGTCACGGTCAAAAGGTCAACGGTGACTGTGATCCCAAAATATGGAAATCATTAAAAATGACATTTCTTCATTAGGGGGAGACAATGTGTCATGTACCTAACTTAGGTCAAGGTGCAAGGTTAGGTTCACGGACGCCAAAATCAAGAAATCATTAAAAATCGATTTTGTTTTGTGTTAGTATAGACACATTATGGAGAGACTATGTGTCACATACCAAAACTGAGGTCAAGGTCACTGTTACCCCAAATACAGGAAACCATTGAAAATTGCAGTTTTTGTGATAAGGACACAATGGCAGAGACAATGTCTTGTGCGGGCGTATATTGAAGCAAAACTGGGCTCTTGTTTGTATCCACGTCATCCAAGATCCCAGTTAACCTTTGAGCTCAGACTCGCGGAATATATATTAAAGTGAACGTAAAGGCTGCGACAACGCACGCACTGTGTGGAAGAACTATATTAAAAGTATCATTTGGCAGCAACAAATATTTTTTGTGATTTTTTCCCTTCCAAAAAAAAAATTCCAAACACGGGAATTATTGACTGATGCAACGAGCGACTGGAGTCGGCCATATCAGTTTATTGATTAGCCTTGCGCCAATGAAAACGCTTGTACGGAGCACGTGATATTTTCCTGTGACGTAGTATCACTTTGTTTTGGCATCGCTGTAGCACGAATTGTAATTGCGGTGGTGGAGAGCTCGGCTGTTTCAAGCGTGTTTTGATTGTGTTGCGTGTCTCCAGCAAGTGTTTACTGACCTGAAACGTTCGATGAACTACTCACTACTTTCGTCGACATCGGAGCGTTTTGGTTCAAACTGGTAACCCTGTAAACCTTCATTTGTCTCTTCGTCAGAACTTGAAGTCAGGCTAGCCTCCTCGTGCGTCGCTATGTTTACATGCTTTCTGCGCTTTCTAACTCCACGAAGTAAAGAGCTCCGAGGTGATACAACGTCACTGCTCTGAGTGAGATAGCCAGCATGGCGGCAGCCGGGGAACAATAATACAACGGAGATAATTTCGTTCGTACTCGGTGCAAAAAAATCCCCAAAAATATTTGTTGCTGCTATTTCAGCATTTCAATGTAGCTCTTTCCCACAGAGTGCATGTTGCCTCAGCCTTTACGTTCACTTTAAGCGCGAGAGATTCAAATTTTCAACATTTCTTCACATCATTTTGATAACAGCATTTCTACGTCGCAGTTGGTGACCATGTTTTTTATACGCCCGCCCAAAAGGCGGTCGTATTATGGGATGGCGGATTCCGTCCGTCTGTCCGTCTGTCCGTCTGTCCGGTTCTCGTGTCCGGTCTATATCTGGGACAGTTTTCTATCCACAGCTCCAATTTTTGGTGAGTGGATACCCTACGGGGAGACGATGTGTCGCGTACCAAAATGAAGGTCGAGGTCACAGGTCAAAGGTCACTGGCCTAAACAACAGGAAATCACTGAAGTGTTCGTGTCCGGTCTATATCTGTGAACATTTTCTATCCACAGTTGCAATTTTTTGTAAGTGGATATGCCAGGTGGAGACGATGTGTCGCGTACCAAAATTAAGGTCGAGGTCAGAGGTCAAAGGTCATTGTTGTCAAAAATCAGGAAATCATTGATCGTTGACAGTTTTCTATCTACAGTTCTAATTTTTGGTGAGTGGATGCCCTAGGGGGGAACGATGTGTTGCATATTAAATGTAGGTCAAGGTCAGAGGTCAAAGGTCAGTGTGATCGAAAAATCAGGAAATCGTTAAAAATTTCTTATTTTTTGTGAGTGGATTCAATAGGCGGAAATGAAGTGATGCATACCAAAAATTAGGTCAAGGTCAAAGGTCACTGACCCCAAAATTAGGAAATTATTAAAAATAACATTTTTTGTGTCAGTAGATACATTAAGGACACACTATGTGTCACATACCAAAATGTAGGTCAAGGTCAAAGGTCAAGGTCACTGTGACCCCAAAATCGTGAAATTGTTAAAAATCATGATTTTTTGTGTCCATTGAGAAATTGAGGGAAGACGGTTTGTCATGTACCAAAATTTAGGCCAAGGTCAAAGGTCAAGGTCACTGTGACCCCAAAATCAAGAAATCATTAAAAGTCACATTTTCATATGCCTGTCGAAGACGAGGTCATGTAATGCGATGTTGCGTTCTGTCCATTCATCCATTAACATTTGTTGTCCATGCGATAGCTCTAGTTTCAAGGTATGGATTGGTACCAAACTTTGAGTATACCTTACTCGCATGGCAAAGTGGAACCATACATATGAGATCAATTTGTCAAAGTTCTAGGTCGCAGTCCCCCAAAACTGAATCAAGCTTAGCTGACTAAATGTGTTGGAATATTGTTGGAATATTCAAAAGTCTTTCCCCTGCATTTATATGATATTGTCCTGTGGAGTTGTCTCCCATGTTTGAAACGCTTCATTTAGTTAAACTGTTGTGAAATAAAAACCATACATTTACTAATTTAATGGGGAAAGGAGTCCTTTATGAACTTCACACCTGTTTATTAACTCAAGAACAAAGGTTTACTTCATCACTTTCTTCTTCCTTCATGAAAAATTCTCTCGTCTGAAAGGAATCCATTTGCAGGAAAACTACTATTTTCTTGTGTTTGACTATTGTCGATTTCAGTGTGGGATATGTGAGCTCTCAGCTCTTGCTTCAAGGTCAACCAGTTACCAAGAGTTAAGCTCATTTTAGTTTATCATTCAATGTAAGATGTGATATATGTTACATTCTCATAAGCAAAAAATTGTAGACCTTTCTCTGGATTGCTAGATCAATTGGAATCAAGGCTATTAAACAACCTTGAAATTTGAACCAATGTAATCCCAGATATACGGGCGTATATTGAAGCCCCTTGGGCTCTTGTTAGGAATGGCCTCATCTTGGCTTGGTAAAAATAATTGTAATTAAATGTATTAATAAAATTGAATTTCAAAGTCTTTGTGTGCTGATCTGTCTTCGTTTTTGTTTGACCATCACAGGCGGTGGACCAATTTTCCCTTCTGCCTGTACATTTAATTGTGAATTTACGGTGTGATTTATAACAGTGTACTTCCTATGTATTAACGTAAAAATCACCAAACATCTAGAATACTCTCAATACTTAAATACACTTCAAGTTGGCATGACAATATTCACCTTGTGGGACATCAACTGTGAAAGTCTTGAGGAAAGTTCACCATGGAAATTTTAATTTGCCGCCATTGACAGCTGACCTGCGTTACCGGCGAATGTCATTCAACTTGCAAACGGATAGCCTTTTTGATGTTCTTATCCCACTGCCCAAATTGACCCAAATCAACATCAGGAACTACAGTTTGAAACCTCATCTGCATCAAACTTGTGGTAATGCGATACTCTGTGGTAACTTTAAGGGAAGAACTGAACAGTGATTTCATTGAGAACAATGATCATAATTATGGTGTTGCAGATTATGCTATGGATTATGATATCAAATATAGACATAATCAAAAATCCACGCTGTGTTCAAGGGGTCGAAGACTCCTGGAACTGTGTATCCAATTTCAAATTCTCATTTTAAATGGCCGAAAACCCCATGGGGGATTTATTCCTACGAAGTAGGCTCTCATTTGCAAATTGTCCGGTAATGAGTGAGTGAGTGAGTCAGTCAGTCCATCCGAATTCTTTCGTTGGCAAAATAAGGAGAACCGTTCACATTAGAACCTTGATTTTTGGCATGAAGGTGCAGTAAGGGACTGTCACCAGCAAGTTCTGAGCTGACCTACTTGTGATGAAAATTTGACCTACTTAAGTGACCTATGACATTACGCTTGGACTCCCAAGTCATCTTTCTCACCCTACTTCGTAGGTCCTGTGACGTTAGTCAGACTACTCATGTTGGAAGAGCAGACCCATAATAAGTGTTTTGTAGCATTGACAATAGATTATGTTGTCAATGATAAAGAACTAATTCGTAAATTTATCTATATGCAGGTTGGTACATTTAACAGCAAGAGTCTGATCCGACAGTCAATATTCAGCCGTCGTCCATTAACGAATGTCGGCGTCGATAAGTGAAATATCTATTTTCCTACGAAGTAGGCTACCATCTGCAAATTGTCCGGTGGTCAGTCAGTCAGTCAGTGAGTGAGTGAGTCCATCCGAATCCTTTCGTCGGCAAAATAAGGAGAACCGTTGACATTAGAACCTTGATTTTTTGCATGAAGGTGCATTAGGGACTGTTACCAGCAAGTTCTGAGCTGATCTACATTTGATGAAAATTTGACTTACTTAGGTGACCTTTTACATTACGCTTGGACCCCCAAGTCATCTTCCTCGCCCTACTTCGTAGGTTCGGTGACGTTACTCACACTACTCATGTCAGTATAAAGTGAAAGTTGTCGACTGGAAAATTCAGACGGCGATATATTCGTTACTATTTCACAATAGTGAGCAAGATTTTAAAATAATGCGCAGGAGGGGATAGAGATTAGATGTACGGCAGTTTCAGAGGTGGGTGATTTGTAATAAAATTCTCTAAAACCCTCGCTGGGGCTGACTGGGGCCGACCTATAGCCCTCATGCTCGTGAGGGCTATATATTATTTAGCTAATAACTCACTTATAATAACTAATGAATACTTGCCCTTCATTGTCAGTCCAAATCTAACAAGATCCATTTTATTCTTCATCTGTTACAGTGTAAGCAACTTCAACTGACCCAATTTACCGTTTGGAATGATGTAGAAGTTGAGAGCGCTAAAATATGTGAAGAATATGACGCATATTGTTAAATTTGTTCTGACGACGAAATAATGATAATTTTGATTGGGATGAGGTCGCGCAACCCCGTGTATAGTCGCTCTCATTTTGCGATTTTGCTCTCTATATTTTGGTCTCTTCGCCAAGAGTGATTTTTGGACATAGGTCAAGGTCACCGGTCACAATATGCATGAAAGGTGTGTATATATATATATACAGTTCGATTATTCAAAATAGAGAATATAGCATCCAGATTTGTATAAGTTCCAGACAAACTCCTTAGTAGTATATAAAGGCTATTACAGGTCTTATTTTGACGAGTGCGCAGGTGTTTCTGCGCAGGTATGACGTCACTTCCGGTTGAGGATTTTGCGGAGGAAATTGCGGAGGGTGCCAACATGTTTGTCCCCACCGGGTAAAATTTAAGGGGGATGGAATATAATAATAAAGATACCCTATAGGTGTTGTACGATCTGATTATGACGAATCTAGGATCAGGGCGACCCCAGGGTCGGGCGTTTATTGTCCGGTATGTCTCCGCAAAAAATAAACATACAAGATGGCGGCTGATGTGGGTGGTGGGTTCAAAATGGCGGCTGATGTGGGTGTGGGTTCAAAATGGCGGCTGATGTGGGTGTGGGTTCGAAATGGCGGCTGATGTGGGTGTGGGTTCAAAATGGCGGCTGTGGGTTCAAAAATGGCGGCTGATGTGGGTGTGGGTTCAAAATGGCGGCTGATGTGGGTGTGGGTTCAAATGGCGGCTGATGTGTGGGTTCAAAACGGCGGCTGATGTGGGTGTGGGTTCAAAATGGCGGCTGATGTGGGTGTGGGTTCAAAATGGCGGCTGATGTGGGTGTGGGTTCAAAATGGCGGCTGATGTGGGTGTGGGTTCAAAATGGCGGCTGATGTGGGTGTGGGTTCAAAATGGCGGCTGATGTGGGTGTGGGTTCAAAATGGCGGCTGATGTGGGTGTGGGTTCAAAATGGCGGCTGATGTGGGTGTGGAGTTCAAAATGGCGGCTGATGTGGGTGTGGGTTCAAAATGGCAGCTGATGTGGGTGTGGGTTCAAAATGGCGGCTGATGTGGGTGTGGGTTCAAAATGGCGCTGATGTGGGTGTGGGTTCAAAATGGCAGCTGTGTGGGTGTGGGTTCAAAATGGCGGCTGATGTGGGTGTGGGTTCAAAATGGCGGCGGTTGATGATGGGTGTGGGTTCAAAATGGCGGCTGATGTGGGTGTGGGTTCAAAATGGCTGATGTGGGTGTGGGTTCAAAATGGCGGCTGATGTGGGTGTGGGTTCAAAATGGCGGCTGATGTGGGAGTGGGTTCAAAATGGCGGATTGTAGAAAAACGTATAAAAGCAGGCGATTTTTAGCGGTGGGGTGTATTCATTGCACTACTTGCCTGACCTACCTGACCTGACCAGCCTGCCTGCCTGCCTCTAGCCTGCCTGCCTGCCTGCCTCACCTCTAGCCTGCCTGCCTGCCTGTCTGCCTGCCTCACCTCTAGCCAGCCTGCTTGCCTGCTTGTATGAGCTGTGGAGAATTACAAGCGTCTAGTCCGTCATTCATAATCCAGCCGTCGTCCATTAGAGAATATCCGCGTCCATAATCCAAAGACCTATTCCATTTCCATATAACAGTATTAGCACCAAATTCAAAAAGACAAAAGTATACATAAACATAGGCTTGTTTCCTGCAAGAGAGAAGCGGTCAACAATTTTCAATGATGCCGGCAAGACATCATGATGTTCCAAAATATCAAATCCGTATCGCTGATCAGTATTCTTAATCCATAATATTCGTTATAGAGTCGTCATCTAAAAATGATGTACCTCAGTCACGCTTTGATTGTGACTGTTCATATGAGTACCATGAGGATCTGGAAGTACATGGGCTCATACGGCCCCTAGCCCCGGGTTAAGCGGAATTAGACACATGTTACGAAACGTAGCCCCATAGATCTTGCACGCTACGTTCGTATTTTGCTATCAGCATGCGATATGTATCGCCAAATTTGAGAAACTTTGAGTGGAGGCGCTTGGTGGAATAGCCCTGTTTTATAAGTTTCTGCAACAATGTTTTGTGACGTTGATTAAAATCATCACATTTAACACAGGATCTAGCAAATGCTACTAAGCGAGATATGTATACGCCATATGCAGGTCCCACTGGAATATTACTATCCAGAAAGGGATAGTTTACGATGTCGAAATTGTAATCATCTCTTTTGTCATAAAGTCGACGAGAGAGAATGCCCGCTTCATTTTTATAGAGATAGAGATCTAAATAAGATGTGCCTGTAGGGCTATCTGTAGTTTCCTTCAAATCCAGTGAAGGTGGATATATATCCTTCACTGCGTCATTTATATAGCGATTATCCACAGCGAGAAGATCGTCTATATAGCGTTTGGTGAATGAGAAGGAACGGGCTTTGAATGGATCGGTTTTTGAAAGCGCCTGCATATAGTCATATTCATAAGAGAACAGATACAGGTCAGCCAACAGGGGTGCACAATTAGTACCCATTGGAATACCTATATGCTGCTGATATATTGTGTTGCCAAATTTCACATAGATATTTTTAATGAGAAATTCAAGCAACTCTATAAACAAAGAAACATCCCATGAATGATATCTCTTGTATGTAGTCGAGCTAAAGAATGCTTTATGGCTTCCGACATTAATATATCTACGATTACCTTTTACTTTTTTTCATTTTACCAGTGCAAATTCACCAGACTATTACACCGTAGCAGTTACTCACCAGCCTGAGCCCACAGTCATGGAGTCATCCTTTTTAGTGAAGCTTCGAAAGTACCGTGTTCGCCTCATTGATGAGATGCAGCTGACCAGTATCACTCAGTAACACCAATCAACACCTTACACGTATGTAATATAGATTATTTTTTAATAATATCTACGCTAGGATATACCCCCCCATCTTCGTTTTGCTATGTCACAAAAAGTGCTCGAATTACTTATTTCTAAATTATTTCATGACGAATCCAACTAAGGTTAGCAAGTATACATATTTTACGATATAGTCAATAACTGTGAGCACATAAGACGTTCTGGTTGATGAGATCTGAATTTTTGAAGTTTGGCAATTTTCTGACTTCGAGCTTCGAATACCCGCCGCCATATTTGTTGGAAGCCGGTGTTCGTTTGTCATGATGGAAAATCATTAATTAATAATATTTTGAGATATATTTCTCAAGACAACCTTGTATTCATTGAAAATATAATTGTTCAGGCTTACATTGCTAACTCGTTTGCTGCCTTTGAGGTAATATTTTTCCTTAGATCGGCAGTTGTTTCCGCCCATGCGATGAGAAAATATGCCTGAAAAAAATGTCTAGTTTTGTGTCCGCTCCACAGACATTTTACACCAAATAGCTGAACCCATGGAAACCAATATACATATATTGCGGCCAGTCTATGATAGAGTGCCACCCCAGTGTCGAGCATTTATTGTCCAGTTTGCACCAGCAAAGAAAAATGACGAACGTCATCGGTGGGACTTTCACGTGGTCTTCCGCGGTATATGAATCACTTACATATGAATGAATTAGTTTGATATAATTTTGTTGGGTATGAATGATTTAAAAGGGTGGAAATATTCCGTACAGGTCTGTTTTGTGTAACAAACGCTAAGAAAAATGGCTGACCAACAATGCCAATTTCCCCGGTTCCCGGATAATAGTGCCATCCAAACCACAGCCCCATCTATACGCTTTGATGCAAGGGAGACAACTCAGACTAGGCCAATTTCTCTTATAGGCAAAGGTAATCTCCCCTGATTCGCACATTTCTATCTTTTTTGCGTGTTTTGGGTGGTGGTCATTTTTTTATGGATTTTACTCTGGGCTGTGAGATTGTAGAATACGATGGGAAAAGCTATGAAATGTTTTTTTAAGTACCGGGTAGGCTTGTATATAGATGCATATAGACCCATAGACACTCATATACTGGGATATTAGCCCAATGTATGTATAAATCCATACGGGGTGGACATGTTGGAGTCTAGGTGGAGCACTAGTGGCCCGATTGGGTAGAGTGAGGTGTCATGTTGTAGCTCTCGAGGAAATAAATAAATAAATAAATAAAAAAAAAAAAAATAAAAAATCGGCGAGTAGTAGACAAAGGGAAAATTGGGAAGTACTGACCATGCCCCAGAATACTTCAAGGTGATATGCATAGGCCTATGTAAGATGTAATCTACTTCACATTTTAGTAGTATAAAAAGCGCAAGTCCTATTGACCTTGCCCCTCCAAAGAAATAAAATCGGCTCTATTTTACAGGAGTATATACGATCAGGATGAGGCGACGTGACCGATCGAGATCTCCCTTGGCGCGTGAGAATGTGAGAGGCGAACACGACTTTCCTGAGGATCCAGCTGTGCCTCCCGCTGACGCCTTGCCCGAAAACCACCCTGTGAGTGACATCTATCGGCGCCATTGGAGCACCATCCGACGATGTTTCCACCGTCATCGCCCTATTCAAGACTTGTATAATTTCCGGCTACAGGACCTCGCGTATCTTCCTAACTATGCCGAGAACATTTTCAGAGACCAAGTGACAGCGTTCAAAGTGAATATGACATTCGGCTATATTCTACGGCACAAAGAGACGGACCAGGTACGGTATTTTTATCCGAGCAATAATACCTATGTGTTTGACAAGCCATTCACCATCATCAATCGTGCGTCACTGGAGCCCCTCATCGACCAACTGACTACATTGGACCCATTGGAATGGGCCCGGTTGCAACGCCCCAATACCAAGTGGACTGTGGAAATGGTCACCAACGTGACATTTTTCGTGACCAAAATGAGAGATCATCCGATCGGTGCTCCTGTACTACTACCCCCTTGGCTGCTCAATCGAAAAGGACTGTATGCATTAACCGGAGGCACAAATGGACCCTACAAAGACCAGAAATGTCTGTTCCGGTGTTTGGCCATTCATTTGGACGAATGTCATCCCAAGACTTGTGATAGTAGGGCCAATATCTATTGGAGACATTATTTAGAGGAACAAGACCTAGATCCGCGGCAGTTCCGGGGAGTTTCATTCAAGAATTTGGATGTCGTGGAGTCCCTGTTCAACATCAATATCTTTGTGTACCGTTTACTACGGGGAGAGAAGAAGGATGAGGAGGATCATGACACATTTGTGGCTGAATTGGTGCATCGGTCTTCAGAACGGTATGCTTCCACCATGAAAGTCAATATCTTTGACGACGGCGGGGTGAATCATTTTTCCCTGATCTATGATATGAGTCTGTACGCGCAATCCTACAGTTGTGCCCAATGCCATCGGGTGTTCAAAGAATCGTCCAAATTACATCGACACGAGAAGATTTGTGATCACACTGTCAAACGAAAATTTCCTGGCGGTGTGTACCATAACACGCCCACCATCTTCGAGGAACTGGCCGATGAAGGTCTCATCATACCAGAAGAGCATCGTTATTTTCCTTACCGGGCATGTTACGATTTCGAGGCGATTTTGGAACCGATGGACGCAGCCTGGGCGAAAACACAGTGGACACAGCGCCATATTCCCCTGAGTGTGAGTATTTCCAGCAACGTACCTGGCTATGACGCTGCACCGGTCTGTTTCGTGTCCACTGGCGACGCCCATGACTTGATTACCCGGATGATGGACTATTTAGAGGAAGTCAGTGCGGCCAGTACAGAACTATTGGTGTCCAAGTTCCAGGACGTACTGGACCAACTCGACGACCGGATACCTACACTGGGTGTAGCGTTCAGTGACGATGAAGAGTCAGAGATGGAGCATAGTGGTCAAATATTTGACAGAGAGGAAATGGAGCACAGTGGGAAAATATTTGACGGACAGGAAATGGAACACAGTGGGCAGGACATTCAACTGCAGGATGTCCCTTTACCGGAACCGTATGCGGAGAAATTGAAAATCCGCTTCCTGCAATACTTAAGCCAGTTACCGGTGCTCGGATTCAACTCGGGGCGATACGATCTGAACATGGTGAAGGAATTTCTCTACCCTTACTTGGCCCAGTCCTATACCATCAAGTCCGTCATCAAAAAGATCAACAACCACATGGCCCTCACCACCACATCACTCCATTTCCTGGATGTACGGAATTACTTAGCACCTAATTATAGCTACGATCAGTGGGTGAAGGCCTATGACTGTGCAGGGAAGTTCCCTTACACCTACATATCGACGGTCGACCGCTTGGAGGAAACACAGTTGCCACCCCGGGACGCGTTCTATGTACGATCTCAAGCAAGTGGAATGTTCGGAAGACACGTACCAGGAACTACAGCAGGTATGGAATGACCAACACATGCACACCTTGCGAGATTTCCTGGTGTGGTATAACAACTTAGATGTGGTCCCTTTCCTCGAAGCGGCCGAGAAAATGGTTCAACTGTTCTGGCATCAAATGCACGTGGACATCTTCAAGGAGTGTTTGAGTTTACCGGGTCTCGCGCTTCGCCATCTCTTCCAAGAGTGTCCTACCTACTTCTCGCTGATACAACAAAAAGATGAGGACATGTATGATTGTTTAAAACAGAACATCGTCGGCGGACCTAGCCTTATTTTTCACCGCTACCATGAGAAGGATGTCACTACTCTTCCCGGTGGAAAACCCTGTGCCAAAATCATTGGATTTGACGCCAATGCCCTGTACCTGTGGTCGCTCGCCCAACCCATGCCCAGCGGGCATTATACGCGTTGGTGGGCAGACGGTCAACATTTCACACCTCAACGTACGCCGTACAAACATCTCGCCGACCAGTGGTTGGATTGGGAAGCCGATTGACGGGGAATTTATATACGCCATCAGACCAACGCCACAGAGAAGCGCATAGGAGATCGTCGACTCCCCGTCGATGGGTTTGCCCTTGTACAAGGAACACCGACCGTATTTCAATTTTATGGGTGTTACTGGCACGGCCACCAATGTCCTTTCAGCGCTGGACGCTTCAACGAACGACGTGGGAAATCAGCAGAAGAATTACGAGCAGAAGTGGTAGAGAATGGAGATTACGTCAGAGAGTTGGGCTACGATCTTATCGAACTGTGGGAGTGTGAATTTCACACCATGTGCCAGGCCCTCCCACACTTACGCGACTTCCTTAAAGCGCGCGAGTACCCGTTGAGTCGCCGACCACTCTTGACCCTGCCACAGCTTTTCCACGCCGTTCGTTCCGGGACCCTGTATGGATTTGTCGAATGCGACCTCCATGTTCCCGACCATCTCAAGCCCCTCTTCGCCCAGTGCCCGCCTATCTTCAAGAACACGCTGGTGGGTCGGGCTGACATTGGAGAGACCATGGGCGCCTATGCTGAGGAACATGACGTATTGAAACAACCTCGTCGAATGTTGATTGGGAGTATGTGGGCAGAGAAAATCTTGCTGGGTACCCCTCTGCTACAGTGGTACATGAGCCATGGCCTCGAAGTGACGCGCGTGTACCAAATCCTTCAGTATATACCCAACGCCTGTTTCGCGCGGAATGCCGACATCGTGACGTCTGCCCGTCGTCAAGGCGATCAAGATTCTAGTCAGGCCATCATCGGTGAATCTTGGAAATTGACAGGCAATGGTTACTATGGGAAAACGGTCACCAACCAAGACAAGCACGTCAACGTCAATATCTGTACAACCAAACAAGCCCGCAAAAAGATCAACTCGCCTCTGTTTCGGTCCGTCGACGTCATCGATGATGATACCTATGAAATCTCTTTAGCCAAAAGGGTCATTCGTTACAACCTGCCCCTCCAAATTGGATGTATGGTATACCAGGTGGCCAAGCTGAGGATGCTCCAGTTCCTCTATGATTTCATGGGTGTGTATTTTAATCTATCCGATTGGCAACTCATGGAAATGGACACGGACTCTGCCTACATGGCCGTCTCTAATGCGGATTGGGAGTCCCTGGTGAAACCTGAGTTACGCGCACAGTATGAGGTGGAACGGGACCAGTGGCTACCTCGACGTGACCATTACCAGTACGACAAGCGGACGCCGGGCCTGTTTAAGCTGGAGTGGAGTGGCGATGCCATGATCGCCCTGTCGTCCAAGACCTACTTCTGTTACGGTGGAGATGGAAACAATAAGTTCAGTTGCAAAGGAGTGAACCGGCGTGACCCCAACATCGACAAAGCCTTGTACCTGGACGTGCTCCAAAGCTAGACCAGTGCGAGTGGCACTAACCGAGGATTCCGCGTCGTCGACCACCAGATGCGAACCTACATCCAGAAACGAGATGCCTTCACATTTTTCTACCCGAAACGGAAAGTTCTTCCCGATGGCATCAGTACCACTTACTTGGACTTGTGAACATATATTATACCCGGACTTTTCTAATGGACATACATATTTGGACTCTAAATTACTCTCTATATATACATTACACCATGAACTTGTTTGTCATTCTTTTGAATAAGTACTCGATATACGTCAGTTCGATGACTCGGTTTAACTGTTATATACTCCACTGTGATTTCTCTCTCTCTCTCTCTCTCTCTCTATACATACGCTCACCTTAATTCTTGTTTGCAACGTTCTTATATACTTGTACATACATTCTTGTTCACTTGTTCACCTTAATAAATATTCGAACTTCACTTGGGTTTTCATGAAGTTTTTAATTGAACACCACCACCACCACCGAATCATTCGTACTAACCATGCTCCGAGCAGGTTATATCATGGTCTTAACACCTATGTTGGGTTTCTGGGTATTGATGGGTCACATCCCGAGCACTGAAAGAGACGTCCTTAGACGTCCGGATGTTCAGCCTCCGGCACTTTTTCACCGGCCTGGCCCGACCCAGCACGCAGCGCGCGCGCGTGGGTTCTCCGGAAGTGCGCGTCATCCCCGGCAGTGCGCACGCGCGGGTCAAAAGGTCAAAGGTCACCTCCAAGGTCAAACGGTCTCCCTTTCGGCAAGGTTCGGAGAATACATAGAACTTATAGTCATAATCTATACGTGTTGGACGAGTCTTCTCACTCACCGTATACACGCACCTCAATGAAATGCCCGCTCCAAACCTAGACCAAATACACGTACTTGGTCTGTGGGCTGATCTCATTGGCTCTCTATTTTTACTATAGTGCGCTTGCATTCTAACCTTGATGGGTTACATTTTGGCCCCATCCTACACCACTGATTTCAGTTTGACTGAATCTCCAGATGCATTATGAATAAAACACACAAGACAGGGTTTTTTGGTGAGATCTCATTTTTTTATTCAGTAACAACAACAACGTGAGAACAACCACGTGAAAACTGAAGCCCAGAACAAGGGGCTTGTACATTGGAAGAACTGAAGCCCAGAACAGGGGGCGTATGTACATTGAAAGAACTTAAGCCCAGAACAGGGGGCTTGTAAACTTAAGCCCAGAACAGGGGGCGTGTGTACATTGAAAGAATTCAAGCCCAGAACGGGACTTGTACATTGAAATGATGGGCAGCCCAGTCATAGACGAGTACATCTCGGTCCTCGGCCTTGGGGTACTCGTCAAACATGTGGACGATGGTAGATAAGGGTCTTCCCCGGCATCGATGGTACAGGTAAAACAAGCAATATTGTCCGCACACGCTACTGGTCAGGCTTTGCAACGTTTGACTGTTCCAACACCACGTCTCTGTGCCTTGATCCATGAAGTCTGTTAAATCGGGATGGAGGGGTGGCAGACCGTACGGGTCAAAGTATTCCCCCTGCTGTTCTGTCAAGTACACGGCCACCCAGTGTTCACCGGGTCGATCCATCGGGTCCGTGTTGAGAACGTAAGCAGCCGGATACATACGGTCTAATGGAAACACATCTCGGGCGAACACCCCTTGAAAGACCCTACGTGTCTCTGGGTCATTCTCCAGCACGGTGGTTATCTGGTCTGTATCCATGTTAGGTGGAGAAGTCACACAGGACGTTGCGCGCCTTGTCCACTTGAATGATGTTGTCAAACTCGGCGTAGCAGATCACATTGACGGTGGTCGCCAGGGCTCGTGCAAAGTGGATTTCCAACCGTAAATTGCCTTGCTTGGCGAGGGCCAGCTGATGGTCGTTCTCTAAGGTGGGGGTCAGATCGAAACAGAACAACGTGTATCCGTTCGCGTAGTGCTCCCGACTGATGAAATTTCCTTCGTCCTGGTTGATTTGACCGGTGGCTGTAAACAGGCTCTGATAGGCTCGAATGAAATTCCTGCGCCCAAAGTTCGGTGTTAAGGCCGTGGCTGGGACCTGTTGTCCATCCGCATGCAGGGCCACAAAATTGATGCCGAAATGTTGAAAGTCAAACGGATTCTCTGGGTAGGCTCCGCTAAAACTGGTATTTTCCACACAGGCCAGGATCAATCGCTTGGGTAGTTCCCCCAGGAACAGGTTTTCTTTGTTGGCGCCCATATTTCCAGCAGGCACAGAGAACACTTTGGTTTGTACACGTCGGATAGGGTACTGGGCTGGTTTTGTTTCCAAGGCTTTCATGTGTCCCAATTGAACGGCTGGATTCGGTTTCACTTTTCGGACATACAGCACTGCCTCTTGGATGACAATCTTATAGTCCGCTGCATGCCCGTCTACGTTAGTGGCCATCAAGGCGAAGGTCGGAGGCGCCCGTATCAGTCGGATTTTGATGGGGATCTTGTTCAAGAGGTACCGGTCTTGCATGAACATGTCTGAGTGCAGCCGACCCATCATATCCACCGAGGCACCGTTCGCAGTGAAAGCCTTCCGTTTGTTATATCCCACATTGTCCAACGTGTCCATGTGCTCGGGTGTGTCCTGGTAGAATAAAGCGGCTGTCAGCTCAGACTTTTTAGCCTCTCGGCCATACGACAACAGGGTCTCGATGTAGGCTCGATAGGGGTACGTGTTGGTCGAGTCACTGATGAGTTTGTCGCTGAGAAAAATATCCACCTGTTGAAACATCGAGTGCAGCCAGAGATTCGTCGGGCCCACCGTTGCAGCTTGGACGATTCTGGTGCCATCTCCACTGACCACCTTGGCTTTCACACACAAGTAGGTATGGGCTAAATCCACATAGGCCGTATCCGCATTACTGATGGTGAACTCGATGGGGCCGGTTTCGTTGATGCTGGAGAGCGGGAGATGCTCCACCCATAATCCTTGTTCGACACTGGTCTGTGTGGGCGGCACGGTCCACAAATCAAATTCACTGTTGGTGGAGGGGCAGGACTCGGCGTGGATCAAGGACATGTTTTAAGAAAAGATATCCTTTGTCTTCTTCGATGTGCGTCGTCGCTGGGTCGGTCGTCGACTGGTGCGTGGTCTCGGTGGGGCAGCTCTTTTATTCCCTACGGTGCGTTGTGCTTTGGCCACCAAGACGCCTCCCGCTTCTTTGGCCCGCCGTTTCAAGGCTTCTTTGGGTGCCGTACCCCCCAAGACATCACCGGCCACTTGCAGTCCACTGCGTACCGCTTGTTTACCCATTGCTTTCACCCCACGCGTCACCAAGGGCAGGAACGTTTTGACGATGCTCCCGAGTATGTTCCCCAGTCCATGTCCTCGTTGCATGCGTGCACCGCTAATGACCGGAAAGCCACCCCCGGCCTGTTGGGCATAATAGTTCATATAGCTGCGTGCATTGCACTCGTAAGGTACTTTCATTATGCAAAGTGGGGAGCACGTGCTTGTCGAAAATGAAGTGTCAGCACCACTTTCCCGCGTTCGAATGCCACCGGTCGTCCCGTGTCATCTCTTATATCCACCGTGATCGTGTTGATGTCGGTTTGTCGTACGGGCAAGTAGAGCATGTGGGTGAAACTGTGGGTGACTTGACCTCCATACGTCTTTTTAATGGGGACTACCCGTAACAGAGGTGTGTTGATATCGCCCACGATGTGGTTGTCCACCACGTCCGAGTAGACGTAGAGTCCGTACATACCCGACTTCATATCCATCGGCATCTCGCCATGGTGTTCGGTGGGACCAGCGAACGTCTTTAGATCGAAACCCAGCATTTGCTGTAGGATAGGACTCAGTACGACACTCGCCTTGCCGGAGACGATAAGCTCTGCCTTGTCGTTGTGTTCATTGTAATCGAAGTCCACGTGATTCTTGAAGGGATAGGATTTGATGGGTTTTGAAGTATTCGTGACCTCCCGTAGAGCCTTATAAAGCCTTGTAGAGCCAACAGTCTTGTCAGCCCACCCATGAACTCCTTGGGGGTATCGTATTGGCCTTCGGGCAGGGTGAGTCGGGTGTTTTTGCCTTCGTAGGTCACCTCGTACCACACTTCATTGGCTCGCACGTTGTACCACGAGTAAGGGTATTGGATATCCACCAGTCCACATTCTCACCGGCCAGGTAAATGGAACGGTTGCGGTAATTGAGTCACATACTTGGCCACGGTGTTGTCAGGAAACACATCCAGCGAACTGTTACTGGGTAGGGCGAGGTAAAACATGGCGACTGAGCTGTCCTGCTGCTGCTGTTGGTTTTAATAGGTGTTCCAGGCCTTGGGCGGTTGTGTCCGGCGTCGTGTTCGTCGCGTTGGCTTGCTACGTGTCACGGCTCTGGAGATGTGAGGTGTCCTGATCGAGGGTGGTTTTTTAAAGGTTTGAAAAGAAGGTGCCCGTTGTGGTGGTGGTGGAGTTTTGGGGGGTAACTCCGGTTCCCAGTCGGATTCCCAAGAAGGTAGTGGACCGCTCGGCGATTGCTGGGTTTGCTGCATAAAGTCCCAGCGGTGGGGGTTCCCCACCAATTCCTGTGGTACATGCATGTCTTTCAAGCCTTGAGCGAAGACCTCCCATCCTCGAGGATCCGTGTGCGACCTGCGTTGACACATCAGATCATTCACTAAATCCGTCATGTGGGTGCCGGGAACCACTTGATTCTGTACCAGGAGTTCGCCTTTATCATTCCAAGTCATGTTAGGATTCTGTTTCATCCGTTGTAATACCAGGCCAGCTTGTTTCTTGAACGATGCAGGTACACTCTTCAGGACTTCATCTTCCACCCACTGTGGGGCTGTGGGTGGTACCCCTGGTAATGGCGGCTGTTGGAGCGGTGCTGAGGTCGGCGGTCTGTCACGTGGTGGTGGTGGTGGTGGTGGTGGTGGTGCTGGAGTAGAGAGGGTTTTGTATTGGTCCATGAACGTCATGTACCGCTGAAGCGTCTCATTGTACCGTTGTACTTTCTCACTGTCGCTTAACCCCGGTCTCTGTAAGATCTGTTGCATCTCTCCATCGGGTGTTTATGGTTTATGGTCTTCACCGTAGGTGGGACAGGGTAGGGCGATTGGAGGTTTTGAAGGAGCCGAGGCTCGACGAGGACCATTTTTTTCGTGTGGTTCATTGTCGGCCGAAGAGTCCACCCAATACTGGACCCAACACGGAAGCGGCCAACGGTGCTAAGATGGCCCCGAGAAATCCACCTTTCTGTAACACCTTTTTCTTTTGTGTTTGAGAGACCCGCTTCTGGATTAAGGTTCGGAGACCTGTCTTATGCTTGGCCAACTTGGTCTTCTGAGCCGGAGTCAGTGGTACGTTGCCTTTTAAAATATTGAGTCCAATCTCGCACAGACAGCTCACGAGAGCAGGGTCCGCACCGCGTACAATGGTTCGGACTAACTCGGGTGGGGCCGTCTTCAATACACGGAGCGTGGGAGCGTGCTTCCGTACTCGCGCAGACATCATGTACAACTAATGCCAGAACCCACAACTCTGCTCCTTTTATCTACTTCAGAGACAAAGTCAACGCTGCTGTGGTATTCATTCTTTTTTATTATCCCCATCATCAAACACACACACCCCAGCTGGGGGAGCCACTGTGGGTGTGTTTACATTATTTTTGCATGTACACGTGGTGGGTGTCTCCGGGAAAGATGCCGGTCCGTAGTCGAAGATGTTCGGGAGTGGCTTGCTTGAGGTCGAAGAGCATATACCCGTGCTGAGGGGTTGTGGCGTCTTTGAAGGCTTCTAACGCAAAGGGTGTGCGGCCGGGATACATCTGTCTCGCCAGGTGCAGCAGTTGAGTGGTATCTCTCGGGTTTTTGAAGACCACCAGGTAGTGGGCATTTAAGCTGATGTTCCGATGTTCTTTGTTTTTACTGAACAGATTCTGCACAATGTAGATGATGCTGAGCCGTCGATGATGGCTGCCTTTGGTAAAGAGTTGGGTCACCCGCGCATCCGTCTCCGCCATGAGATCATCCAGAACCACCAAGGTGTCGGGTTCCAAATCCGCCAGGTTAGGTAGGCCTTCCACAAACGTGATGTGGGGCATTGCTGCATACGCTTCCTGCCATTCTCCGTAACACCACACGACTCGGGCAATAGGTGGAGTGATCATGCTGTCGGCGTGTTGAAGGAACTTCCTGACGAAGTGCGTTTTGCCGGAACCCGTCGGTCCTGCGATGACGCAGGTGAAGGGATGCTGCCAACGGGGATCCATGGCTGGAGGTGTATCCGCTGTCGTGGTAACCCGCTCTTGTAAATTTGGTACGAGTGAACTGGAGTGGTGGTGGGTACAACGTCGGTCGTCGTTGTCTGTTCACTGTCAGGGATGATGATGGTGGTGGGTACAACGTGGGTCGTCGTTGTCGGTTCACTGTGAGGGATGAAATCCGGTGGGTCTTCAGACGTAGTGGGTGTACTTGGTGTAGGTGTAGAGCTTACACTCGACGTGGCTTGTACACGGGGTGTGGTGGTGGTGACTGGCTCGATACGACTGGTGCTCTCTGTAGACCGGTTTCACTGATGGCTGGTGTTCTCAGTTGGTTAAGTAACGTGCTGACATAGGCTACGTCGTAAAACACACCTCCGTACAACACACTCAGCAGGGTTAGCACTATCACCCAAAGCCCACTTGCGCTTTGCGCGTTTTGGAAGACGCTGTGTTCAGAGACGGTTGCACCGTGTTCATGGTCGACCGTGGAATGAAGGATGACGGCAGTGGTGTCTGGCTTTATAGTCGTTTCACCTGGTTGGCTGCGACCCAGGAATTGAAGGAACTGGGCCAGCCTTGCCATTTGACGAAATGAAACAGTTTGCCACGTCGACGTTCCGTTTTCAAAATCTGCTCCACCGTGTAGTAGTCTTGCTGTGTTTTTAGGACAGGCTGTAATTCCGTCTCGTAAAACGTCCCTAACAACGGTTCCCCTTGAAGATCTTCCAGTTCATAGACTCGCTGCTGTCGGGGTAGGCGCCGTTTAATCAGGAAGTGTTCATCGCTCCAGTTGGGCAAGTAACTTTTCTCGAACTTGCCCTTGACTTTACTGATCCGTACAGGGTCCCCGACCTTGTACACCGCCTTCGGTGCTCGTTGCGATGGTATGGGGTACAAGACACGCCGGACTTGGGCTTCATTGCGTTGGGTCACGGTAATGGGGGCTCTCTCTATACTTCGATGATAGGCTCGATTGTAACCCTTCACAAGTTTCGGGAGAACATCGATGTACCGCCTTGTATTCTTATAGGTGAAATATTTATACATGCGGCCTTTGAATGTCCTGTTGAACCTTTCCACCACGGAAGCCTTGGTCTCGTTGTACGTATGGAAGAAGAAGACCTTCTGTTTCTTGAGAAAGGCTTGGAACGGTCTGTTGAGGAATTCCGTGCCTTCATCGGTTTGCAAATACAAAGGTTTGCGCCCGGTCTTGAAGATGTCTTTGAACGCCGCTATGAGATTTGCCCCCGTTTTCGTCCGGATGGGTACCACCCACGCATACTTGGATAGGATATCGATGCACGTCAAGATATATCGATTCCCATCGTTGTGTTTGGCAAAGGCACTCATATCGACCAAATCCGCTTGCCACTGGGCATCTATTCCTCCCACGATGACCCGGTTGCGTAGAAAATGGCGACGGACAGCTCGATGTAAGGTATAGGTGTCTTGTTTTCTTAACCAATCTCGGACTTGAGCACGTTGTATCCCTTGGGGTTTGGCCGCTCGATAGAGAGCCGACAATGCACTATAGGCCGCCGGACTGTCGGGACTGTAGTATAACTTATCCAACACCTTCTCCCAGCGCTTCATGGTGACACAATGCTGATGGACCCCGAGAGTATGGTTTATTTATAACAAGTTTCTACCACCGTTGTGTTGGTTGACTCAGTTCAGCCGGATAGTCTATAGCCTCGTCGTCTGGTTCATGACTAGACAGTTGCTCATTGGGTTCAGCCAGCGCGTCCTCAATAGCACGAGCCCACCCCAACTGGTCTGATGACCGTTCGTCCGGTGTAAAGAGCTGGTCCACAATAGGCACCACTTTCTCCAAGGCTGTCCACAGATCAGGGTCTAGAGTGAAGCTTTGCGTAGGATCGTGGTAACGTCCCACACGGGCAAAGAAGGGTCCACGGTGTACGTAGTTGGCGTTCTCGAGGTGGATGAGGTTTCCGTCGAGCTCACCGCTCAACACCCGTTTGAATTTGGTCCAGCCATCACGGAATAGGGTAACCGTAGTGGATGTGTACTCCGAACTCCACCCACAGGCATTCCGATCTTCCACGAGGGTGACTTTATCTTCATAGACGTGTAACCCCACCCGGGGTGTAAGGGGCAGGATGGCTCGTAGGACGGGTGACATGCTTGGTCCAATGTCGATCGTTGAATGACACACACTCTGTCTGACCCTCGTATTTATAGTGTCAATACCACAGCGCCAGGGTCAATAGGGCACAGACTAGCATGAGGCCAACCAGCCGTCGCTGGTTCCGGCGTGAGCGCTCGTGGTCCATAGCCCGAGCATCAAGGATGGCTGTCATAGTCCAGTAGTGGTGAGTGATGGCACGCCTCTCCATCGAGTGCACTCTGTGGAGGACCGCTTCTGTGAACTCGTTCAGGATCTGGCGTCGCCCCTCGTTGTCGTCGCCATCTGCAAACATGGACCGGACCACTGCTCGGTAACCCGTGAATGAATTCACCACGGTGGCATGCTGTAAAAGGCGAGTCGCATGGGGCTGGATCTCCGTCATGGCTCTGCAACCGTAGAAATGAAGGTGTAGGATCCAGAGAGACGTGTTTTATAGACCAGATGTAGCTCTACGGGTGTAGTCCGTGATACGTACTATTCTGATGGGTTATGTGGCTCCTATAGAGATAGTACTTCATCGACCATGGGGATTACTTTTTCCAAGGCTGTCCATAGATCAGGGTCCAGAGTAAAACCACCTTGCTTGAGACAGAGGAGTCGAGCAAAATAGGGACCGCGGAAAATGTAGACGTCGTCACACAGGTGAATGCTATCACCGTCGAGGTCACCCAATAACACACGTTTTAAGGTAGTCCAGCCTTCCGGCGATAAAGAGACACGCGCTGGTTCAGACGTACACCAACACCTACTGTCGTCATCGATGAGCTCCACGCGTTTGGGATACAACAATAGGGTGCAGTCCGGTGTAAGAGTGCGTGTCTCCCTCACACGCTCGTCTTCAGGCAAGACTTCAACCGGAGGTACTGCTGGGTCCCAGGGAAAATCTTCTCCACGTCTCATGCTTTCTATGCACAGCTCATACAAGCAGGCAAGCAGGCTGGCTAGAGGTGAGGCAGGCAGGCTAGAGGTGAGGGAGACAGGCAGGCAGGCAGGCAGGCAGGCAGGCAGGCTGGTCAGGTCAGTCAGGCAGGTAGTGCAATGAATACAGCCCACCCCTAAAAATCGCCTCCTTTTATACGTTTTTCTACAATCCGCCATTTTGACCCCACAGGCCGCCATTTTGACCCCACCTCACACAGGCCGCCATTTTGACCCCACAGGCCGCCATTTTGAACCCACCACCCACACCGCCGCCATTTTGACCCCACCACCCACATCAGCCGCCATTTTGAACCCACCACCCACATCAGCCGCCATCTTGTATGTTTATTTTTTGCGGAGACATACCGGACAATAAACGCCCGACCCTGGGGTCGCCCTGATCCTAGACTCGTCATAATCAGATCGTACAACACCTATAGGGTATCTTTACTATTATATTCCATCCCCCTTAAATTTTACCCGGTGGGGACAAACATGTTGGCACCCTCCGCAATTTCCTCCGCAAAATCCTCAACCGGAAGTGACGTCATACCTGCGCAGAAACACCTGCGCACTCGTCAAAATAAGACCTGTAATAGCCTTATATACTACTGTGTATGTAACGCCGATTTCAGCTAATGAATTTTTTCACGGCGCCGGTACGCCCTATCTACCCGCGCGCTTGTTGTATTCTCCCCCAACGTTAATGTCTTCAACGATCGGCTGACGTCATAAAAGCGGGTCGCTTCGGGCCATAGAAACGGAACGGTTTGCCGATTGGTGAAAGATCAAATTCAATAAACTCTTGTAGACCTAACCCTACATCCGTTCAGCTAAATTATGAGCTTTTTTAGTGTACCGGTACGCGATATTTGCCAACTTGCGTTAAAATTTGATAGGCTTTCTAGGTCAGTTTTGGGTGATTTGATTGAACTATGTTATTTGAAACCAATCGAAGGTATACGGCCAGATGACGTTGAACTCTCCGGATCTCGCCCGATTATTTAAGTTAAGTACGGTAACGTTTGAGTCGGGTCAGCACCGTATATGTACCAGCAACGGTTCTGACGTTGACCGCCTGTGCTAAACTTGTTTTCTATCTCTGCTTTTTGATTGTCTCGAACAATCGGCTGACGTCATAAAAGCTGGTCGCTTCGGGCCGTAGAAACGGAACGGTTTGCCGATTGGTGAAAGATCAGGCGCTGCGCATTCAATAAACTGTTGTACGCCTAACTCATCTACATCCTTTCAACTAAATTTTGAGCTTTTTTCAGTGTACCGGTACGCGATATTTGCTAACTCGCGTAAAAATTTGATACGCTTTGTAGTACAGTTTTCGTGATTTGATTGAACTATGCTATTTGAAATCAATCAAAGGTATACGGCCATATGACGTTGAACTCTCCAGATCTCGTCCGATTATTTAAGTTAAATACGGTAACGTTTGAGTCGGTTCAGTACCGTATATGTACTAGCAACGGTGCTGCCGTTGGCCACCTGTGACTTCCCGATGTCATTTTGGCTAAACTTTTTTTATACTTCTGCTTTTTGATTGTCTCAACAATCGGCTAACGTCATAGAAGCCTTCCGCTGCGTAGAAACGGCCTGGTAAAACGGTAGAATTATTAAAGCCGCGGCGCGAACCAGTAAACTTGTTTCCACAAACACTTTGTCGTTTATCTAAACTATGGTCATTTGTTTTGGAGCTTTGGGAGAATGAAATCATTATCCCGCTGATCGACTCAATCTATGACGTCATCATTGTCTCCCAGCGACGGAACACCTGCAATGTGAAATGAACATGTTAATTGCTCAACGTAGCGGGTATAGGAGAGGCCTTGAAAAATGCCAATTATTAAGACCTGATAAATTCGGTTCATCGTCCCCAAATCTGTGAAACATGAACTCGGCTAGTACTGTATACATTTGGTGTGAACACCACAAAACGTTTACGTGTTCGTGTTAGTCATGGATCACATAAAGATGAAAAAAAAAACAAAAAAACAAGACTTCAGTGTACAATTCAGTACACGATTGTACAAACCCAGTCTCTCCCCCTATTTTTTCTTCAGTATTTTTTTATGCCGATTTATCACTAAAGATGTAGTCTTTTATCCAGTGTTACTTTTTCGGCCATACGTGGCTGCATTGCTGACCTGCAGACTCGTATTCATAAAAAGTGTCCAATAACCGGACAGTCATGCTAGAATGTGTGACATATAATCATCAGATAACGAGTGCCTTAGCTGTATCTTATCTTTTGGGCCGGGTACAACGAAGAGTCTATAAGAAATGTATTTTACAGTTCAGCTTGAAAGCATTCGCCCCAGTGCGATTAAATATCGCCAGATATGTATACTCGGACCGTAATAGCGCATTTTCTCTGTACGGAAGTCAGTGAGAAGCATCTGTGGTCTTATTCTTCGAGATTACGCTAGTTGAATTTCTTAGTCACACGACAATATAGCAACTGGCAATTTAAATCGGTGAGCGAGAAGTGAACATTGAGCCTATTAATGTTGGTGTGGGTGACGGCGGATATCATAACAACATACCGACTGCTCGGCTATTGACATCAAAACTGGCTAGCGACATATACTTTCAGAAATATTGGCTCGTCTTGGTTCATCAGTATAATTGGTTCTTCATTGAACCAAGTTTGGTTCTACGACGAACCAAGTTTGGTTCTTTGTATTGTGTTTTTCATTAGATTTGATCCTTCCATGGGCAACTATTTTCATCAGAAAGGTTTGCGCATGCGTCAGAGACGGCGGTCGAGGCAGTCAACCTTCATATAAGGCTGGGTGTAGGACTTTATAATGTATTGAATAAAAATTCACACTTGTCTCTATTTAGTTTCTTAGCAGTTGGTATCATCAGAAAGTATGATAAATAAGCTTTCTTGGGATGTACTAATATTGTAAATGAAATAATAGTTTCTTGCTTCCCTTTTGTGTCAAAATTTATCACCTCTGTTACATATTAAGACATAGAACCGATTGAAAAATCACACCTTTTCCTGTTTAATCCCAAATAAAAAGCACTTTACTTTATTTTTGTAATCTAGCCGTTGATACTGACGGAAAGTTTACTTGCTATGGGATACAGATATTTACGAATTATCGCCAGAGCGAAGTGAGACAGCTCCTCTCCAAGTGTTATGTAATGACGAAGTGGTGTGTGCGTGTGGGGTGGGGGAGCTGGGGAGCAGACAAGCGCTGATGAGAATAGTTGGGGATGATTTGGGTTTCCACCTGTGTATCAGACAAAGAACCAAATTTGGTTCGATGTAGAACCAAATATGATTCTTTGTCCGATACATAGCTGGGACCAAACTAGAGAAGCAAAATGTAATGAAGAACACAATTTACTTCGTCATTTCGTCGACGGTATGGGCCCGATGAACCTTAGTCGGGCTTTTAAATCCTGACGGAGGATGGGTTACCAGCCGCTGTTTCAGTTCTTGTACCGAGGGCTATCTCGGAGAATACAAGTCCGGCCACTGCGATTGGACCAAATTCCATGAATCCATCCACGGTGCATGGAAGATTGTAGCCAACTTTTGAGAGAGAATTGCTAACTTGTAGCCACTCACGTACAACGCCTATATATATTCTCAGCGAATACAGTGTGGTCAATTTTATGAAGACGTATTATGAGATAATCACCAGCAGAAATAACAAAAGAATACAACACACATAATTATATTCCAGAGAAATACCGGAGTAGTATACAATGCGTATATTCACGCTGATTGACCGTTGACCTAAAAAATTTGCATATCGTGACCTTTGACAGCCATCAGAAGCGAGTATTTTGACCTCGGCTGGGAAGGCAAGGTCACATGCATTCATTGTCAGAGTTCATAGAAATAAGAACGCAATACCTTTTCCAAAATGGTTTTATCTCCTGGAGGGCCTCGGCAAAAAAGAAAGAAGCTGATGACAACCGTCTAACTTTAGTTATTAGAGATTGCTTTTCTACACTGACACACAATTGTCAAGTTCGTGCACCGCTCCGTATATATTACAACTCATTTGGTCTCAGCTTATACAATCTCAGTAAACTATCAATGGTCATTTGAATTTATTGTGGGGAAACTAATATATTACCCCGCTGTGCACTCAGTGACCTTCTTTCAAGTTGATTTACAAGTATTCTTGTATTATTTCATGTCGCCATTATGTAGTAGATGTTGTATGTCAACCGATATGATTCTCGATTTGCAACAAAAATGCATAAATTGCCGCGATTATTCGGAAGTGAAATGCAAATGTTATAACACTTGTGTCAATAACATCGAGCTAACCGTGCAATTATTACACGATTTACCACGGTTATGTGAAATGTACATGTGTCAAGTACAGGTGTTCATTAGGAGATTCCATTTCACAAATCGGATGAGGAAAAGGACGTCTACTTTCATACAAGTAACAATCGAATAAAACAAACTACATAAAAACAAATAAATTACAAGATGAAATTTGCTTCTCAAGTTTAACTGTTGTTTCCATCGGGAAATGGATTAACAAAGTGACACAAATAGGCATATATGCACGTAATTTCCCAACAGCTGACTCAGATGACAAAATCACTCCTCATTTGAGAGACCACATAAACTTGTCCACTGACATTGGCACGATGCCAACCAAGACGGGAGCATCGTCCCAACATCAGTGGACGAGTTTTTTTTTTTCAAAAAAGGGGAGAAGGGTTGTCAAAGTTTAAAATATGCTTTCAACCTTTCATTGTAATCTTTGTTGATAATCAACTTGAGTAGTGCAATATAATAGAAATAATGTTTTCAGGCGTGCTAAATGGTTATTTTACTCACGGTTAGTGTGGGAAAGTTTTTAAATTTTAGGGCGCGGGCTTCGTAGGCAGCCCTGAGCACTTAGACGCACAAATCCGTAACCCAGCTCCACCGCATCGAATGGGAGATTTAACTTCCTTTCTATACTACTCTCGTCTCCCCTGACAGGCGCTCTTCAAATTCAGGTTTGGAGGTAAATAACTGACGCAGTCCGGGAAGAGATGGCGGTTTCGTTTTCAGCCAAACGAAGATGGGACTATCGGGGCGAAGGACACCGCAACATTGTCGTGGCTGACGTAAATGTATGATTGGTTTGTTCGTTCATTCTGTTGCTTCGATGCCAATGAAACTGCAGACTCTCAGTGTATCATTGGATGTCCACTAGTACACAGGCCCCAACGGAACACTTCCGCCTTCCGGGTTTGAACAACATCTCAGTCTCACTCTCGATGTTTGGAAATGATCGATAAACCAACAACAGTCACATCTGTCATTCGATGATAAGTTTGCGGAAGCAAAGCATAATCCCCTCTCCCAACCATCCTAGCCAAGTTTACATGGTTTCGTTCGTTCAAACTACGTCATGAATTCTCTTTACTGAACTTACATTTACACTCCGGGACAGCACGGATCAGGTTAGGTTGAATACCTCATATGGGGCACAGTCACCTCGCCAGTTCCGATCCAGTGCCGGTTCCGACCCACTTCCAAAAACATTGCTTCTTGTCACAACCAAGATCACATGAAATTTTAAAACATTTGATGCATTTGAACGAGTTGATCAACCTTCCAATCACTGTTAAAGGAGAAGAAAACATTTGACTAATGTATACACTGACTGAAAGATCTGTCTCCCCCGTATCCAAAAATGTAAGCAAATATTTTTTGCGATTTTTTCTACTCGATTAAATCGTCGATCAACCTGCGCATCGTTGTCTCTCAAGCGTGCCTCCATTTTGACTGAGGTCGACTAAGCGTGTGACGTCACCCGGGCCTCGCCGCTCTCCAGCGGGGAAGGCGAAAATATAATGACATTGCATGGAGATATATTACAAACCAAGCCTTTCTTACATTGAAATGATTACAATTTGACAGGAATAGGAACCGAACGCCGTGATATGACTGAAATAGTGTAGAAAGACTAAAAAACTCACTCCAATTTATTGCATCAGCCTCACTGTGCAAATGTTCTTCTTTGATGCGTTTGAAGTAAAATCCTGCCGACCGACGTTATACACCCACTGTTTCAGTTCATCTGTTGAAATGTCTCGGTCTTTGGAAGGTGTGGATTCCCAGTTCTGTTAGAACAGGCAAACGCCACACACTGCGGCATGGTGCCCATGTATTTGCGGAATATTGGCACACTACCACTATCAAATTATAACAGTATACAATATATAAACCTGCAGTCCCGATAACTTCTCATACTTAAACGTACAGGGTGCAAGTTTAGTATGAGCCCGACTGACGTCACGCAGCGATGCGCACAATACGTTTTCGGCATTTCTGATTGGTTAAAATAGATGCAAGCCCTTGTAATGGCGGCACTTATGAATCTGTCCAAAGGCTCCAGTTTTTTATGTTCAATGTGAATAGATTCGGCGGTAAAAAATTGTAAAAAATATTTGCTTACATTTTTGGATACGGGGGAGATGGATCTTTCGTTCGGTGTATATATTAGTCAAATGTTTTCTTCTCCTTTAAATTATATTATTCGAGGAGCAGATGTCCCCCATAATACATTGCACTGGACAGGATCCGGTCAAGTTCACAAGACGAGAAAAATGTAAATAGTATTGTTGTTGCTTCGACACATCTCTTCTCTGAAAATATATTTCATGCAGTATGCGAACACATTAAAATACTAACGAACGCCGACTTCACGGGAAAGGACGTGACTGCGATAGTGTTGAAAATTAGGGTCTTCATAAACCCAGAACCGGAACCTGTCCAGCGAGAGCGGAACGAGATTTGCAACGTCTGCTCGGTGAATACATTCATTGGTTTTGTTAAGAGATAAAAACTGTTGAGTGGTTCCAATTGATTGTATAATAATAAATATGAACTCCGCAAGGCGGTGCTCCTATGTAAAGGAGGAATTTACGAACGATACGATACGATAGCTTCACAGACCTACTCCATACGCATGACATCGGTCTAAGTACAGACACCATGACCCGTCAACATGAAAAACGGGTCGTCTGCTGGTACTTCCGATCGAAGTGTTGATGTTATGTTTCTCACATATAAGTATCATATGTTACTACCTATCTGTTATAAATTTATTCACTTGAGTGTTATTTTAAAGGCTACCCACTCCACTCCAACAACTGAAGGAGCCAGTTCCGAACCACCATCATCCATGGATGGCCAAGCTGGGTTGTACCAAGGCCTGAAAAGATCTTGCAAACACAGCGTTCACTACATAAATTCGTAACTCGAGTGTTGACTCTTATTACTTTTCTTTAATCTGCTATTTAGAAATAAAACTACCAGCGGTTAACATTTTTTCCAGTGAGTATAATCTTCTAAGTCATCGGAGATATTTCAGTGCCCAATCTATCTTGCCAGTATGATCAACTCGACCATGTCACCATTATCCTCAACCCGCATTTTTTAACGCCAGTTGTAAACTTGTGAGAGGAAAACATGCAAATTAAACGAAATATTAAGTTAGGATCCTATTTTGGGAGGAAATCGAATCGAATGTTGTCGATTACATTTGTATATATTTGGGTCAAAGGTCAATGCCAAAACGAGGCTGGATCAGAACTCGGGGATTGAAATATTGCCTGCCTACCTGCCGCCGGCAAGTGATTTTGCCGTGTGACAAGTCAAAATAAAAAATACCTGCTGCATGTGGCAAGTAATTAAGTAAACCCATGAGAAAAAAAAAATGGATGCCAAACTGACTGACTGAATTTTTGTGATGTACATGTATATGTCTTTTTCTTCAAAACATTCCATGAAAATATGCGATAATTCAACTGGTAGAATTCTCAGCCAAAATGGGATCATGCTTTCGAAACTGCTGATTGCACGTGGAACAAGCGGCTTTGACAATGTGCTTTCTGTTTCTGCTTGTATGAATTGGATGTATTGAGAGCCTCACGCTGATTGGTTGACATACTCAATTGCACAAAAAGAAATCGTGACATTTTAGCCAATCACGAGCGGCGTCTCTTGAGAACAAAATGAAGTCTGCAATCAGCGTGATGGACTGGCGATGGACAAATTCTGAAGTACTTCTGCAGGAGAGGTGGTATTAAAGTCATCTGTCCTTCTTATGATCAGTGATTGTCATTCAACTGTATAACAGAGATCTTTACCAGTTTCTGTATTATTTCTGTCTGTGAGATACATGTAGCATTTGACAACTCTGTACCGTACAATTTACAACAAAAACACTGTCAGTGTTCACCGGTGACATCGTCCGTACAGGCATGGTCTCCCGGTCCAATTATTCTCCAGGACCACGTGAATCTTTCTTATGTCTGACTTGTGTGTCATTCTCATTCAGTTGTCGTAATGTGTTTCAATATCTGATGCAGAACCATAAAATTTGGACAGCAAAATCGTTCACACAAAGAAAGTGGACCTGTTGTCATGTTGTCAATTATCTGATAGGGCAAGTTTGAATATCTCCAAATTGACAAATCATAGCGAGCTGAAACTTCACATATGTATACATGTATTCTAATTCAGGCTGTTTGATGCATTATCATGCAACACCAACCAATATTTGGTTAAAAATAACCATTTAAACAAGTTTGTGAACTTTGTCAATTTCTGGTACACAAGATCTCACTCTTTGACAACAAAAATTCTCAAAATTACTTTTCAATAGAATTTTAGATAATCGGCATGACACAAGGATGTCCTTATTGTCATTAATTTCAAAATAACTGGTTTGGATAAAAAGTTTTTTCCACATTAACTATATTATATCAAGATGATAAGATCCATAATATTTGGCAGAATTTGATACCTTGGAAATTAATTGGAAAAATGTCCCCTCCCCTGGCATTTCGTACGAATATAATGGAGGAGAAATTCAACTGGCAGTTGATGTTTGAAGACTGATTGCAGGCAGATCAGCTTTTCACCCCAATGAAACTATTTGCCGAACTTGATAAAAGCAGTGGGGAGTATGGCAAGCCGTTTCGGTATTTAATCGATTATTCCAAATATCAGGGCTTCGTGTTTAGAATTAGTGCGCGAGCTAAAAATAGCTCACATTAAAATATTTAGGAGAGCGTATTTGAAAGTCAGGCGAGTGGTTGCAATATAATACAACATAAAATATGACAGTTTACGTGAGCTAAAAGCCACTCTCATGACATGAATTTACGCGAGTATTTGCGTGCAAGTGAGCTATCACTCGCGCTAAACACGAAGCCCTGCATATGTTGAAAAGTCTTGCTCGTATGTACAAGAGAATTCCACATATACATGTATGTGTAAAAAACAGTTTTTAGACATATGTGCAAAAGTTTGACATATGTTGAAAAGTTCTAGACACATGTGGAAAAGTTTTACACATGTAAAATAAATTAATTTAACTATTTCACATATATGTTGAAAATTTTCTACATATATATTGAAAAGTTTTACACATAAGTGCAAAAACTTTTCCACATATATCATATAAAGTTTTTTCCACATACATGTATGTGCAAAAGTTTTGCATATAGATGTTAAATAAATGTCCAGGGCTGTAGCCAGGATTTACTGAGGGGTGGTTTGCCTTCACTCCAAAAGGGCACATCATGGGGTTCGCTGTATGGGAAAAGGGGCAAATAGGGGGTTCGCTTCAGTTTGAAAAGGGCATTTATATGAAAAAAATATATAATATTTCCGAAAGGGGGGTTCGCCCGAACCCAGAAAACCCTTGTTGGATATATCTACAACAATTAATTGGAACACGGCGCTCTGATTTGTGTACAGCTATACAGCTGACATATATGATCGGCAGACAAGCTGTCACCCTACACAGTTAGTAATGGCATCCATTGTGTCGCACACAATACAGCAGTTCCTATATACGTGGACTACACTGTATATTCATGAGAAACATAGACAAAAATGAATAACATAAACTCGTTTGCAGTGAAACCAGTGTAGGTTATTAGTGGGAAGATCATTGGAAATATTTTGTTAACGAATAATGAGGTTATTACAGTGATAGAAGAAGGTTAATTTGTATTGCCAGAATAATCTCTGCGCTGAGAGCGTGTTAACGATAATTTCAATTGCGGGCAGTGCTTGAAGCCTAGATGTTCAGCTTTTCGTAGTTTGTGTTTTCCCAGGATTGTATAAAAATTGGATTGCGATATATGACAGTGGATATGGATCCGATCTTCATTCCAGTCCTGTTTTTGATACACAATTAACCAATAAAAGACTGAATCCGCAACATGACTTTACCAATAATAGTTACTTTTAATCAATATTGGTGTTGTATGGGGGTGGTAGCTTTCTGCATATAATAATGTGATGTCCTTCCTGTCGTTAACATAGAAGCCAGACAGCTTCTCCCACTCTGTCCCATGTCCCACTGTACTCCGAATTAACTTGCTGATTTTGAGCCCAAGATATTTTGCTTCTGTGCACTGTACATCACCAATAGCATCTTTGACATGCATACTAAGAATACAATATCATAAGGTACATTGTACGTGTGACAGGTTTGGAAATAACTAATTTGGGCAGTGGTTTGTTTGTATTTTTTTTGACAATGATGAAGGGTTCACCCCCACAAGCTTTAGTCACAGAATGGCAGCAACATGCTCAAAATTTAGTATTTTGCTACAAGATTTCAAATGAACGTCTCCATTTGTTTTATCATCACTTGTTCACCACAGACGTGGAGCCCAAACATTTAAATTTTGGTAAGAAGTGAGATTTGGGTATATCTTTTTGGGACTATACTACATGAACTCCTAAAAAAATTTGAAAGACTAGATTTATCTTTCTATGAAATAATAAATTACTAGAATTTCAAACTTCTTTGATTGTTGGTAGTGAATAATTCACCATGATGCCCAAATACATGATAAAAAGATATTCCGTAGCTGCGGGAGACAGACGCCGAGTTCGATGTGTATCATATTTTCTATTTGATCAGTTACAAAATTGTTCAATTACCCATACTGTGATACACTGTCACTGTAACCATGCAGTAGACTCATCATTCATTCATTAACTCGGAATAAATGCTTTGTGTGACTGTCCGCAGAATTTTGGATGACCTGTCAGTGTTATAATGGAATTCTTGTCTGTTCTTCTTCTTGTAGACCCAGCTGGTGTACCGACTGTTCAAGAGACGTATTTGCGCTCAGAAGGTTCTATCACAGTCTGAAGAATGTTCACAGGTATCAGTGATACATGTAAACTATGTGTGTCCCAACTAATCTATTGAGAACGTTTTGTTTGATTTTTTTAGAAACAAAAATTGATGGGTTCTGAAACTTATGTCACTGGTACAATGCTAATATTATAGTATTCATTCAAAATATTAGCAAACAACATCCAGTAGAACTATCTGTTTGAAACATTTTCTGTTTTGGGTGGTCATTCTCTGGGTTAAATGTTGACGTCAGCCATTGTTGATTTGAACTAGTCCAATACCAGCTCGTTTGATGAGCATTCTATTCCATTCATGTAATTTCTACAGTTCCACAATGTCACGTTACAAAGACAACGCTTCAATACTGGCCACCGTATAGCAATGTCATAGTGTTGACCCTGACGTCACAATAGAAAATGACAACCTCCCACTCCTTTGCACATATGGGCCAGTCCCCCTCAGCCTTGACGACGTCAAAATTTAACCCAGAGAATGACCACCCAAAACAGAAAATGTTTCAAACAGATAGTTCTACTGGGTGCTGTTTGGTAATATTTTGAAAGAATACTATAATATTTGCATTGTACTAGTGACATAAATTTCAGAACACAACAATATATATTTCTCAAAAAATCGGACAAAACGTTCTCAATAGATTTGTTGGGACACACAATAGTGTCTCCCACAAACATGACACATCTCTGATACTGTTTTAGACTCGTATGTGGGATCTTCAATATACTACGATCTCTGAGCTTCTCCACATATAAAAAGTTACGACCGCGTAACTGAGTTTGTTCAGGCATTCAGGAATGATAGTTTGCCCAGGCAGTCCGGTAACTGCCTTTGTCTATAGCTTTCCCGCGAAGACCTACTGTTTATTCATAAGAGCGAGAAAGAGCCAATCACGGGTGCACAGGAAACCCACGTGACCCGGGTACCACACAAAGATAATCTCTACTTCTATTCACTCTTTAGCCGGTCTTTGGTGATACAACAGCGTCTTTAGAATTTGTCACGAAAATCATTGATCATTGAGAGTTTTCTCTCTACAAATCTAATTTTTGGTGAGTGGATGCCCTAGGGGGGAATGATGTGTTGCATACCAAATGTAGGTCGAGGTCAGAGGTCAAAGGTCCAAAAAGTGACCGAAAAATCAGGAAATCATTAAAAATTCTAATTTCTTGTGAGTGGATTCAATAGGGGGAAATGAAGTGTCGCATACCAAAATATAGGTCAAGGTCAAAGGTCACTGTGACCCAAAAATCAGGAAATTGTTAAAAATAACATTTTTTGGTGTCGGTAGATACATTAGGTGGACACAATGTGGCACATATCAAAATGAAGGTCAAAGGTCAAGGTCACCGTGACTCCAAAATTATGAAATTGTTAAAAATCATGATTTTTTGAGTCCATTGAGAAATTATGGGTAGCCGTTTTGTCACGTACCAAAATGTAGGTCAAGGTCACTGTGACCCCCAAAATCATGAAATTCATAAAAATCATGATTTTGTTGTGCCCATTCATACACTGACGGAAGACGATGTGTCATGTACCAAAATTTAGGTCAAGGTCAAGGTCGAGGCCACTGTGACTCCAAAATCTGGAAGTCACATTTTCATATGCCTGTCGAAAACGAGGTCATGTAATGCGATGTTTCTTTCTGTCCATTCATCCATTAACATTTGTTGTCCATGCGATATCTCTAGTTTCAAGGTATGGAATGGTATCAAATACCTTACTCGCATGGCGAAGAGGAGCCATAGATCAATTTGTCAAAGGTCAAGGTCACAGTCCCCCAAAACTGAATCTAGTTTATCTGACTATATGTGTTAGGTTGGAATATTCAGAGTTCTCTCCCCTACATGTATATGGCATTTGTCCTGTGGAGTTGTCTCCCGTGTTTGAAACCGCTACATTTAGTTAAACTGTTGTGAAATATAAACCATAGGGGTCCTTTATGAACTTCATACCTGTTTATCAACTCAAGAACAAAGGTTTACTTCATCACTTTCTTCTTCCTTCATGAAAATTACTCTCGTCTGAAAGAAATCCATTTGCAGGAAAACTACTATTTTCTTGTGTTTGACTATTGTCGATTTCAGTGTTGGATATGTGAGTTCTCGGTTCTTGCTCCAAGGTCAACTAGTTTCCAAGAGTTAAGCCCATTTTAGTTTATCATTCAATTTTTGATGTGATATATGTTACATTCTCAGAGGCACAAAATTGTAGACCTTTCTCTGGATTGCTAGCCACCAATTGAAATCAAGGCTATTAAACATGAGTAGTGTGACTAACGTCACAGGACCTACAAAGTAGGGTGAGAAAGATGACTTGGGGGTCCAAGCGTAATGTTATAGGTCACCTAAGTAGGTCAAATTTCATCAAAAGTTAGTCAGCTCAGAACTTGCTGATAACATTAACAGTTCCCTAATGCACCTTCATGCCAAAAATCAAGGTTCTAATATCAACGGTTCTCCTTATTTTGCCGACGAAAGGATTCGGATGGACTCACTCACTCATTACCGGACAATTTGCAAATGAGAGCCTACTTCGTAAGAACAACCTTGAAATTTGGACCAATGTAATTCCAGATATACGGGCGTATATTGAAGCCCCTTGGGCTCTTTGTTTCTTTTGTATTTGTTGGATATTCTCTAATCAAAATATATAGTTGTGGCCTCCTGTCCATTCTTGGAATATGCTCATTTCATAGGGTCTTAAGGGCTTCTGTCCTATAAATTGGGTTCATATTCATAAGGGCTCCAGTCCTGTATAAATTGGGCTCCTGTCCATAAGGGCTCCTGTCCTATTAGGTGTCTGTCCTATATATTGGGCTCCTGTCCTATACAAAATTGGGCTTAGCCTTCTGTCCATAAGGGCTCCTGTCCTATATAAATTGGGCTCCTCTCCATAAGGGCTCCTGTCTCTATTAGGCTTCGTCCTAAAATTAAAGGCTCCTGTCCTGAACTAATTATTTGTATCGTAATTGTATTAACAGGTTTTCTAACTGTTACTGTATTGACAGATGCAGGCCAAGTCGGTAAAGATTCACAAGCAGTTACAATTAATAGCAGATTATGTGGCAAACGTCGTTGCTCCTCTTATCCCATCAGTATTCTTAGTACCACCGGTAAGTTACACACGGTATCACCTGTAAATACATGTTTCCATACAGGGCCTGTTCCATGCCGTTTCTGAACCCTATAACGAGTTTGGGCAAAAAACGAAAAAATGAAAGTATTTTATATACAATGTATATATATTTTTTTATTATATATATTTTTTTTTTAATGAATTCTTCTCTGAATATGTTGAAATCAATAGTATGTAATGCAAGTAATGTTGTTAAATTTAAAGTTGCCAGACTGTATTTAGACCATATGTTTAATACTTCTACATGTCCTACAGCTTCCATGTGTTCCAAAAAAAAAGGCCTCAGCCCTTGCCACTTTTTTGAGGTTCTTTGACTGGAAACAAAACACTATAATTTTCTAACCTGTTAAAAATATTTTGTTTTTCTCCCCAGCGATTGGTTAATTTCCCTGGGAACAAGATCTCTGAACTGTCCAGAATTATAGAATCTGTGCGACCAGGTGAGCGCTCAAATTTCTAATCTTTGAGCTACAGTCATTTCCCCTGCGATGCAACATCTTCACAAGTGAAGTAAATTTTAAATCAATATTGATATTTTTAAGATAATTGATATGTATATATATTAAGATTGTGGGGTGACACATGACTTTCGAATTCTGAGTTCGGAGTTTCGACTTCTGAATTCCGCATTCTGAATTCTGATTTCCGAGTTAAAATTGCTGACTTCCGAGTTTAATCTTCTCAATTCCGACTTAGATAAATAAGCGATTTAAATTTGGGCAGCTTGTTTTGTTACAAGATCATGATAGGCAGTCAGTGCAGGGCATATAGCATGAATACATTGTTTTGTTTGCACCATACTATAGTGTATTGCAAACAAGACAATATATATTCATGCAAAGACGTACACTTTGTTTACTAGTACTTGATGTAAAGAATAAATATGGCTCAAATGTTTTCAACAATATATCGAAAAAACGAAGTAAATTTTAAATTCTCTTGCTTTGCAAAGAACACTCCTGGTACAGTGAGGATGGTGATGCAATCACTTCAAAACTCCCGTCGTGATATGGCTGAAAAATTGTTGAAAACGACGTTAAATCCTACTCACTCACCCACTTCAAAACTCCCAAAAGCTTAATACATGTATATATCTATATCAGGCTGTATTCAATGTCATAGGCCTTAAATCTTGAGCTTCTAAATCATGCATATAACCTATTCACATACCGGTACTAAGAGAGTCGGGACACTTGGCATGGAGATTTCTGACAAGGAGAAATTAATTTCATGTAATTTCATTGGTTTAAATTCATCTGTTGTCGGTCAATTACATAAAGCAGCATCAGTGCATGTTAACTCTCCACATTTTGGTTGTTATCGTCATATACAATGCCACAGAAGAAGGCAGAAGAAAAGCCTACAAAAAAGGGAGAATGTTGAGCTAAGCGAGGGTATATGATAGCGCTCCTGTTTCTTCATTCATGCTCTCAACATGTTTAACCCCTTGCATTCCATAGTACGCCGCCTAAATAAAGAATTGGATCCTGCTTCACGATCTGCCCTTGCTCTCCCAGATTTCTGCTTCGCTCCGAGTCCATTTCCCATGAAGTCGCAACCTCCCACGATCAGTATAGAAATAAAGGTAAGTGTTAATTTAAGAATGTTAATCAAGCTGATCTTGTGAAAAGCAGATAATCGAGCTCTAATAATTCAATCACAGGAAGTGAAATTCCCCACCATAAAATGTGGGGGTGACTAAATTTGTTAGAACATTCAACAAGAAGTTGATGAGATGGTTTAAAATGATGCAGATAATCCCGGACCATTATTTCCTCGTTATTCAATGATTATAGCCCTTTCCGAAAAGTGTCTGATCTCCTCTTGAATAACTGTCGCTCTTTAAGGTTAGAGGTATGAAAAGCTGCTTCCGGGAAGTCGTCGCCTCGGTTTCATTTTTACCAGAGGCACCTGCAATTATTTTGAATATTATATTGATAAACTTTTCCAGAAGATTTGTTAAAAAAACCCATTGTTGGTCATTTTTTACATGAATCGATAGATCCTGCATACGTGTACATTACAAAGATAATTTTCTAGAAAAATAGAATATTTAATATACTAAAGTAAGTGCGAGGGCCTTTGGTACTTATCGGAAGTTCTATGCACCAACATGCCCCAAGTGGAACAAGGGAAATAAAACCTTTTCCGAATTAGGCTATAGAGAGTGATTAAATTTATTAGAACAGCCGATTGAATTTTGTTCCAAAAATTGGCTGTGATTGAATTTTGAATTAGAGGGATTATCATAATCACTATGTGCAACTAAGGAAGTGGTTGATAATAACGGTATTGACGAGAATCGGTAAACATATCTGATGCATGCTGGGGCAATGTTTAATTTGAAATTATGATTATCGGAGTGCACACATGTGTGGCACTGGATTATTGGAGTGCAAGTTTCGGATAGATTGCTTTCAATTCAGGTGATACCATGGAGAGAGAAATGATGAAATATAATGGTAAGTTTGCTAGGTATTCAGTGTCAAATTCACTGTTTAGTTTTCTCGATATAAATGTCCCGCCTAAGTGATCCTATTATTATAAACCTTACCATAGGTCAGTTCTATTTTCAAACAATTCCACATAAATTTATTTGTTAACTTAGACATGGCAGAGGACAGGGAGTAATCCAGATGGGTTTTGATGCCGGTATACCGGTATCTGCACCCAAACTCACGCGCCCAAATACTGTCAAACAAAATTGAATGTCGGCTAAAATCTCAATCAAAGCCACTGAAAATCACTTTAATGGTCTTATTTTCATTATTCATCGAAGAAGTGACTGATTATTTCCTCTATACCGCAAGTGGAAACGCTAACTCATCCAACTTGCATCGTGCTTCTTGACTAAATCCATGCGGGCGGCCATTTTAGCCTGTTTTAAGCCCACTGCGCATTGACTTTGCGCAGCATGTTCATTTCCGGTTTTGCGGTTTCCGGTTTCGCGGTAGGCGACCGGTCCATGAAAGAGGAGCTACACATATTTCACATAAGCTTGTTTAATACTATGTGCTGTTATATCCTGAATCTCTGATTTTGTCATGTTTTTTTTTTCAGTCCAAGAGGGGATTCATTCCTACCTCTCCACATATAGCCAAGGAGAATCAGATTAAACTTGATGTCTGTAAATTTTGTCTTCACAAAAGTTTAAAGGTGAGTGCTATTTTTGTTTTCTTTCAAGAATAGATACAAAATGAGAATGAACTCTTCACTCTTTTAACATTCACTATAACAACCATGACGAAAGTAAATTAAAGAAGTCAATTGGTGCTGTAAATTAGTAAATTATTTTCCTTTTATGCATTTCCATGAATAACTTTCATGCAGTGTATGGGTGGACTCGATAATTATGGCTGCTTTTGATTATGACCATTTCGTTCTTGGCACGCACAACCTTTCCTGAGGAAAAATGTAGTTTAAATCATCAAGTATGCCCATTTTAAGATGTGCCTCCAACAGTTCTGTAATTCTCCATTGTGAAGGTTAATTCATTTATGCATGACCAGTTTCAATTATGAACAGTTTTGATAGTTATAAATGACTGAAACTTCTAAGTCAGAAACTTGACAGACTGAAACCATAGTGAGTCCAGTTACCGTCATCTTGACAAAACATAATAGAGACATCCCGAGATCGAACTCTCCGACCGAAAAGGCGCGAAGAGACGTCATAGCACACATGATGTCGGGCCAAGGTTAGGCATCTGGCAATGCTTTAACATTGGAAATATGGCAAAAATATGAAAATAGCTATAAAAATACTGAAAATCAAAAAAAATCAGAAGATTTTATTGTCTCTGAGTTATGCATTTGCAAACAGAAGGTATTGCCTGTAAAAGTCTGTGACATTGCCAATGTAAACAAATGGTTCGTTGCCTAACCTCAGCGTATTAAACATCACATGATCGATGACGTTTCGCGCCTTTTGTGGCTAAAGAGTTTGATCTCGAGACGGTCCTTTATCATTTGGTGATGCAACTTATTTTGGTCATTTATTGCTTACAGTTATGAATGATCATAATATGGTCTACTGATCTTAAGCTTCCAAAATTTGCAAAATTTTTACGCTGATTACATTGAATGAAATATGTTTCACTTATTAAATGTCCATCGACAGACGAGGACGAATTTTGCTATCACGATTTCTGTCTGTCTTTCTGTTTGTTAACTTTTCTTGTCCATGCAATATTCCCAGTCCAGTTGGTATCGAACTTTGGGTGTATTTTGCCATTGTGTTAAACAAGAACCCTATTCATTTTTAGGTCAATAGGTCAATGGTCAGTAGGTCAAAGGTCAAGTTCACTTAGTCCAGAGAGAACCTGTAATAAAACCTGTTATGAATTGGTTCAAAACTACAGGCTTACCTTGCCCATCTGGCGAAGAAGAACCCCATTTATTTTGAGGTCGAAATATCAGGTAAAGGTCAAGTTCACCAAGGTCAGAAAATGTGGAAAAAAGTAAAAAAGGTGTTCCTGTCCTAACTTCAGTTCAGGGACATGGATTGTGATCTGATCTCAAGTATACCTAAAACTCCTTGCCAGTAATTGATTTTGATTGATTATGATTATTTACATGTTTGTCTATCCACCCGTCCGTCAGTCCGTCTGTAAACTGTTTTCTCTATGATACCCATGGGACATAGAATAATTGTGAAGTCAAAATGGCAAAGCCAAGGTCAAAAGGTCAAAGCCATGGTTATCAATGTCTGCTTTGTCCATTGTAATGTTGTCATGTGTGACTACTTTCCATCATATCTGTTCAGCAAAGTTAAGCTTGTGTGGGTGTATATTGAAGCTAATCGGCTATTGTTTTCTTGTAGGTGAAGCGAGGGTTGCGACCCCGGCCCAGTAGGTACTGTCCAATAGACTTGTATTCGGGGTAGGTAATTAACTCAGTACATGTAAGTACTGTCCCATATACTGGTACTCAGGTTGAGTTACTACCTCAGTCCAATAGGTACTGCCCTGTAAACTTGTATTCGGGGTCATTTTTCACATTGGTGACAGGTCTAGTGGGTACTGTCTCAGAGACTTATTACGTCTTCTTATAAACAGGATGAAACCATATATTTTATTCCACCTTTTGTTTTATTTTATTAAGAATTCGTTATAGTTACATCTTCCTGCATCAAGGGTTAAAACTCTTGACAGAGAACGGTTATCATTATGCTCCCTTAATAGTTTTGGCAAATCAGTTGTGTGTCAGAGTACATTGTATATTCTACCCATTCTCTTCTACTTTCAGAAACATTTCTCGGATGAAACATGCCCTCCATTGTTTACTAGAAACTCCGCAGAATAACCTTCGCATTTGTAAGGTAAGAGCGGCGATTTCTCACATCAGAATTCTGACTGCAGAGTTTGACAGTGTTATGAGCATGTTACACGGTGGGATTACAGCAGGCCCTGCATTCCGGAAATTGCTCCAGGCTGATCTTCTTCACATTTCAAATTAATTACTACACTAACGTTCCGTCATTTACCTTGACCTAATGAACATGGATGAATAGAGTAAATTGTTCAAACTGGGAAATGCACGTGATGTTATATAGTCAATCAAGATAGGAGCTTGCCAACACCGTGCAGTGAGGAATTTCTTTGATCTCTGCCCATGTCATTTCCAAATATGGCAAGTGGTGGTTGTATTGATGTTAACTTCTTTCGAATAGCCAATCAAATTTGAATTTCAAAGAGGTCATATAAATTGCACTTCTCCTAATATGGAAAACGGAATATTTGTAGAGCTGTGACCAACCTCGTATTCTGATCAGATAATGTGTTATGTTCAGCCAAGGCAACCTGTGTAGTGTTCGACTTGGATATGTGAAGATGCAGGCTGATTTGATAGGCCTGGTATTGGTTATATGTATTACCAGAGCTGATTTGCTCACATCAGGGCTGATTTGCTCAAATCAGGGCTGATTTCGTTGGGGGATTTGCATAATAGTAACTATCCAATCAGATTCCATGATTGCCACTTCCTGTTTGTTGATTTCGCCCATTTAGCCAATGAACTGACAGAATTTCCACTTTCTGTTTGTTGATTTCGCCCATTTAGCCAATGAACTGACAGAATTGCCACTTCCTGTTTGTTGATTTTGGCCCATTTAACCAATGAACTGACAGAATTGCCACATCCTGTTTGTTGATTTTGTCCCATTTAGCCAATGAACTGACAGAATTGCCACATCCTGTTTGTTTCCTGTCTGTGTTGTGCAAGTTCCCCATAGAACTATATTATCAGCATTTACTCTTGTGCCGGCCGATACACACATGTAAGTATCACTCATGGGGCCTGGGCTGCATCATCACCTCGTCAAATAGTCAAAAGGCCTGCATTGTGCATCAAGAAATGTTACTGGACATGCTGGATGTCTATCAGATACAATAATAATTTAATTTGAAACATTCTGAAATGCCATTCCATGCTGATGCTACACTGGTATTTAATTGTCATTGCTGCAAACCCTGTTGAAAAGGAATCATTTCTCCGATATAATACAATTAAAAATCCATACGGCAAAAGTACCTGGGATACGTGGTCCCACAGGCATATATGGGATGAACACTTGCGATGCAGTCTTACCAATCATGATGTCCAACAACGTTTCTCTCAATAGTGTCATTAATATTTTTTACTAAAATATTGATTAAAGTAATAATTTAATTACAAGAGAAAGAAAATACTTGCCAAATTCGCCTGGCGGCTCGGTGAGGATGTATTTTCCTTCTCTTAAATGGAAATTTCCATCCCTTGATGAAGTGAATATGGGATCCTTTTTAGCTCGCCATATACGAAGTAGGTGAGGTATTGGGAGAGAGAGGGGGAAAGTGGCGGCGTCGGTGTCTGTGCCCGGTTAAGTTTTTATGTTCAGCACAAGGTTAGACTCAAGCTGGAAGGTTAATGTTTTTTATTTAGGCTTGACTTCTTTTGGACTCTGAAAGTTTTCTGGGTTATTCTTTTTTGTTTAGGCTGGACTTAGAATAATTTTGACTTCTTTTGGACTCTGAAAGTTTTCTGGGTTAATCTTTTTTGTTTAGGCTGGACTTAGAATAATTTCGACTTCTTTTGGACTTTGAAAGTTTTCTGGGTTAATCTTTTTTGTTTAGGCTGGACTTAATTTACTGCTCGACAGCAGGGGTAAGTGCCATATATATATTCCAACTGGATACATGTGCATGCTTTAACCACAAATCTGTACAATTATCACGCCTTCGATACCTTTATAGTAATTACTAATAGTTTAATGACATTATTTTATTTCAGAAGTACAATATTAAATAACCGGCGGGGGGAATCCCGCAGTACCGATCCCCTGGCGCTTTGGAATTTCGTGTCGCCTTTAATGAAGGACACCATTTCCTTCAATTTTGGTATCGAATCCCATTCCACATCATGATTTAACCTAAAGGTTTTGCACGAACCATATTTGTCCAGGCATTTCACACCCACGTCTCAGACCAAATTTCAATTGTACATGTATTCATAATGACATGTATAAGCTTACTTTTGGAAAAAAAGGTAATCTTTATTTCAAGTTTTACAATATAGTTCATCTTTCAATCCAACTTCAACATCACTGACAAAGAAGTCAAATTTTTATAACAATATGTATTGTCATTGCCAGTGATGTGCAACCTGAAGGGCTCGATCTTTATGCGAAAACGGCGAGCTGCCGGTTATACATAACCCTTGTTAATACTCCTGTTACATTAAGATCAATGATCTTCTGTTCTTTCTTTTCACAGAATGGTCAGGAAGTGTTTGGGGAGTTTATATACCAGGATCTATCCGCCCACTTGCAGGACATACTGTCCGGAATCCACTGTGTGCAGAGAAAGGACTTCAGACGGGACAGGTAGTACAGTTTATATTTGTGAACTTCTCAAATTCGTTTTGATCTAATTTGACCTAACAGATTTCTCCAAATCAATAGATCACCACTGAACAGTTTGTGCACTTCCTCTTTAAAGATCAGTTGAACCTGGGATATTATTACAGAGGGAATACTAACTACATCGAATCAAGCAGTACCCTATTGCTGGTGATAAAGACAGGACTGTGAGTCTAGAGCTGACATGTTCTATGAAAGATCGGATTGTGTTCATTCCACTCTACCATAGTTTATCTAGTGTAGATCTCCAGATGTATTCACATGTTCCTGGACCTGGTTATACAAGCCTTAACCTGGCGTCCACTCTTTACTTGTGTCCATTGTACTCTACCATAGTTTGTCTAGTGTATATCTCCAGATGTATCTGTGTGTGTCCGGACCTGGGCATACAAACCTTTCCCCTCTGTACTTGTGTTCATTCTGCTCTACCATAGTTTTGTCTTGTTCATATCTCCAGATGTATTAGTGTGTTTCTGGATCTGGTCATACAAGTCTTGTATTGATATTTACTTATGTCCATTCTGCTCTACCATAGTTTTGTTTATATTTCTGAATCTGGTCATACAAGTCTAGCATTGGTGTCCATTATTAACTTTTGTTCAATCTGCTCTGCCATAGTTTTGTTTATATCTCCAGATGTACTAGTGTGTTTCTGGATCTGGTCATACAAGCCTTACTCTGGTGTCCGACCTCGGAGAACAACAAACACAATGGGAGAACAATGATCACATCGTCATCTCATCCAGTCCAATATTGTACAAATTCTACATATAAACTTGACCCAGATGAAAACTCAGGTACATGTAAGTCAGAAAGTAGGAAAACTCATATGCATGTGATTACATGTTAAAATGTATTCCTTTCATGAAAAATCTCCACAATTCTCCCGTTTGTAGTATAGTGGAATAGAAATAATTGCTTATTAACTGCGGTAAAACAAGTAGGATAAATCACCATGCAATAGGATGAGTCATTACATTCCAAACTTAGACTCATCCTATTGCATGGCGATCTATCTTACTTGTTTTACTGCAGTAAACAAGCAATTATTTCTTAATTTGAGTATTGAGACCATGGATAATGTTAGAGGTTGAAGGTTAGAGGTTAAATGTTAGAGGTTGAAGGTAAGAGGTTGAAGGTAAGAGGTTGAAGGTTAGAGGTTGAAGGTAAGAGGTTGAAGGTTAGAGGTTGAAGGTAAGAGGTTGAAGGTTAGAGGTTGAAGGTAAGAGGTTAAAGGTTAGAGGTTGAAGGTAAGAGGTTGAAGGTTAGAGGTTGAAGGTTAGAGGTTGAAGGTAAGAGGTTGAAGGTTAGAGGTTGAAGGTAAGAGGTTAAAGGTTAGAGGTTGAAGGTTAGAGGTTGAAGGTAAGAGGTTGAAGGTAAGAGGTTGAAGGTTAGAGGTTGAAGGTTAGAGGTTGAAGGTCAGAGGTTGAAGGTCAGAAGTTGAAGGTCAGAGGTTGAAGGTCAGAGGTTGAAGGTTAGAGGTTGAAGGTCAGAGGTTGAAGGTTAGAGGTTGAAGGTCAGCGGTTGAAGATCAGAGGTTGAAGGTTAGAGGTTTACCCAGGTGTCTGTATTCACAGGTTTCATTGTATTGAATTTGAACACAGAAATGTTTCTGACTGTGAACAATACAAAAACATTTTAAAGGTGAAATGCAATGTTTTTAGATTCTTATTTTAATATTTTATATCGGTTGAGTAATGATAAAAATATCGGGAAATCTACTTCGCTTAGTTTAAGTTGAAGTATTTTTCTTCTGGAAGCTTTTAAAGAGTTTGTATCCCAAGCCCAGCTGAATCATGATTTGCAAACCGTCATCGCTTATCATTCCTTGACTATGACGTCACGTCGGACCAGCCTCCCAAAGACTGAACATTACAAGTATTGACGTCCAGCAAGGTGGTCTGATGTGACGTCACAAACCAGCATCAAACAAGGGCAGATAAGCGATACGGGTTTCATTTCTGAACTCGGCTGGGCTTCAGATACCAACTTTGAAGCACTTTTCTAAAACTACTAGGAGACCAAATACTTCAAATAAAGTCAAACGAAGTAGACAGGCGAATAGTTCCATCAGTAACTAGCTCATGAAGAACACAAAAAGGAAAATATGAAAACCTTTGCATTTCACCTTTAAGGATGTCCACTGGTGGTTTTTGGCTTTGGCAGCCATTTTGCCTGTTTTTCTATTGGGTTATTTCCCTTCCCTAGGTTAAGAGATGGGGATTTCCTTTAAAAGCCTTCTAGCTAAGAATTTTGCACACCAACATCCATCCAATTTGCTAAATTTTGATAGACATTGTGATTATCTGCAAACAGTTACAATATAAGAAAAAGTTAAATACTATTTATATGAATTTTTCATGAATATGCTTCAAAACTAGGGCTATTCCCTATGCTTTCTGGGTTATCAAATTGAGCATGGGTAAGTCCACTTAACGTTGCCTACAGCTAAAAAATGTACACCAACCTATATTTATTTCTTTGTTTTTCCTCATATTACACAATTATGAATGCAACAACACACATTATTCAAAAAGTTAATTACTTTGATTTACCACCAGCGGACATCCTTAAAGGTGAACTGAAAAGCTTTCCAATGTTCTGTTAAAATGTCATAAAACAAGAACTTCTATAGTTGTTACAATTATGTGTCGTAATAGTTCTGTGGGTTATTGTTTTATTTTGGGTATATGAGAAGTCAAAACTTATACCGAGAGCCAGAACTTTTAAAACCGTCATCGCTTGCCTCCCGTTGTTTTTGGAACGTCATGACGTTATAGTGGCCCTCGTTCATTCATCCGACGTAGCATGACGTCACATTTGAATAAAACTTGAATGAAGGGGACCACTATAACGTCATAACGTTCTACAAACCAAGAGAGACAAGCGATGCAAGTTTTCAAGACGGATTTATAACAGGATACATGTAACTTAAATATTGTTATTAGTACAATTTTGCAAACTATATTTGCCCCAAAAACGTATGAAAGTTATGTCACATAAGACAAGATGTATATGAGCAAAAATTTAGATAAAATTAAAAGCTTTGCAGTTCACCTTTAAGTGAATGAATGACATAGGTTGTTAGCATTTTATATATAGGCTGTAAAACTGTATAACTGGCTTTTCAGAGAAGAGTTTACCTGCTGGCTGCATCCTGGACATTCTACTTCAAATCCAGAGGTTGGACGATTTAGATCTAGAGGGTGTCGTCGTCCTATATAAACAACTCAAACAGTATTTTCATGATAATCCCGAGTATGACCGGTACGTACCATCTCATAGAAAATTGATCTCAAAATCTTTTACGGTACTTCCCCTCATAATTCGATCACTGGAAGTGCAGCAAAAATAGCATGAATCTGGCAATATTCTCCATGGCACCAGCTACAAATTGTCACATTTTGTCATTATATGACTTTTCTTCAATTTGAATGATGAATGGGAATGTTAATTTCTCTCTGTGTTTGGATAACACAGTTGAAAAGTGAACTTCCTGTGATTGAATTATTAGGAGAATTACTGTAATAGTAAACTGTTTTTTCAGTATTTCACATAGTAAAATTAATGTCCTGTTATTCCACAAACTCCGATCAGTGCCACCAATTAAGTGATGAACTGTTACAGGTCTCCCACTTGAATATGTCCTACTTTTTCAGAATTTGTCCTACTTTTTATACGCCCGCCAAAAGACGGACGTATTATGTGATGGCGGTTTCCGTCTGTCTGTCTGTCTGTCTCTCTGTCTGTCCATCCCTCGTGTCCGGTCTATATCTGGGACAGTTTTGTATCCACAGTTCAAATTTTTGGTGAGTGGATACCTTACGGGGAGACGATGTGTCACGTACCAAAATGAAGATCGAGGTCAAAGGTCAAAGGTCACTGGCCTGAAAAACAGGAAATCACTGAAGTGTTTGTGTCCAGTCTATATCTGTGAACGTTTTCTATGCACAGTCGCAATTTTTTGTGAGTGGATACGCTAGGTGGAGACGATGTGTCGCATACCAAAATTGAGGTCAGAGGTCAAAGGTCACTGTTGCCTAAAATCAGGAAATCATTGATCATTGACAGTTTTCCATCTACAGTTCTAATTTTTGGTGAGTGGATGCCCTATGGGGAACGATGTGTTGCATACCGAATGTAGGTCGAGGTCAGAGGTCAAAGGTCAGTGTGACTGAAAAATCAGGAAATCATAAAAAAATTCTAATTTTTTGTGAGTGGATTCAGTAGGGGGAAGTGAAGTGTCGCATACAAAACATAAATAGGTCAAGGTCGAAGGTCACTATGACCCCAATATCAGGAAATTATTAAAAATAACATTTTTTTTTGTGTCAGTAGGTACATTAGGGGGACACGATGTGTCATCTACCAAAATGTAGGTCAAGGTCACTGTGACCCCAAAATTGTGAAATTGTTAAAAAATCATGATTTTTTGAGTCCATTGGGAAATTACGGGGAGCCTTTTTGTCATGTACCAAAATTTAGATCCAGGTCAATAGTCAAGGTTACTGTGACCCCAGAAAAAAGGTCAAAGGTCATTGTGATCGAAAGATCAGGAAATCATTAAAAATTGTTAATTTTTTGTGAATGGATTTAATAGGGGAAAATGAAGTGTTGTATATCAAAAATTAGGTCAAGGTCGAAGGTTAAATTACTAAAAATTACTCTTTTTTTGTGTCAGTAGATACATTAGAGGGGCATGATGTGTTACGTACCAAAATGTAGGTCAAGGCCGAACGTCAAGGTCACTGTGACCCCCAAAATCATGAAATTCATAAAAGTCATGATTTTTTGTGTCCATTGATACATTGATCGTCTAATGCGATGTAGCGTTCTGTCCATTCTTCCATTAACATTTGTTGTCCATGCGATATCTCTAGTTTCAAGGTATGGATTGGTACCAAACTTTGAGTATACACAACTCGAATGGCAAAGAGGAGACATACATTTTGAGATCAATTTGTCAAAGGTCAAGTTCACAGTCCCCCAAAACTGAATCAAGTTTAGCTGACAATGTGTTAGGTTGGAATATTCAGAGTTCTTTCCCCTACATGTATATGGCATTTGTTCTGTGGGGTTATCTCCCATGTTTAAAACAACTACATTTAGTTAAACTGTTGTGAAATAAAAAACATACATGTACTAATTTAATGGGGAGAGGGGGCCTTTATGACACTTCATACCTGTTTATTAACTCAAGTACAAAGGTTTACTTCCTCATTTTATTCTTCCTTCATGAAAAATTCTCTCGTCCATAAGGAAACCATTTGCAGGAAAACTACTATTTTCTTGTGTTGTTGATTTCATTGTGAGATATGTGAGCTCTCAGCTCTTGTTTCAGGGTCAGCTAGTTACCAAGAGTTAAGCCCATTTTAATTTATCATTCAATATAAGATTTGATAAATGTTACATTCTCAGAAGCACAAAATCGTAGACCTTTCTCTGGATTGCTAGCTACCAATTGGAATCAAGGCTAATAAACAACCTTGCAATTTGAACCAGTGTAATTCCACATATACGGGCGTATATTGAAGTCCTTTGGGCTTTTGTTCAGAATTTGTCCTACTTTTTCAGAACTTGTCCGATATTTTGTAGGAATTTTGTCTGTCAAAAGTATAAAAGGTTAATTTGAGAACATTTCCTTTACGAAGTGCAGCAATTTTGGCAGATATACATGGTTTACAACCAAGAGTACTGATCAATATACTGCATGGTCATAAAGTATAACTGACAGCCAACAGAGAAGGAGTAAGTAAGAAAGCGAAGTGACAGCATCATATATAACAGAGACAGACAACTGTCTGACATCATGCCACGACAAACAAAGTTTTCCCCGGATTGACTCAAAAGTCAAGGATAAACTTGATCATATTGCTATAATTTCTTACACATTCATGATATTCACATAACAATTGTGTAGATTTTCACAACATTTAGTTCTATTTTTTTTTTTAAATGTGGTACTTTTTTGGAAAGTCCAAGTGGGAGGCCTGACTGTAGCTTCAGTTTGTCCAAGTTAATGATGATTCAGTTTGATATCTCATTTCCCTGTATATAGCTTGCAATTTGATTTGTCAGATAATGTAGGACATTAGTACCTCGTCTCGCACTGCTAGGAATCCGTATTGGCATCCATGTTGAAAGCATGGTATCACACCAAATCTCTGAACAGCGCATGTCAGCTGTATGGCTTCCGTTACCATGGAGATCAGCTCGAGAAGGAAAACCAGGAGAAACACCTCAAATCAGAAGAGATCCTCCCTGGATAGAATCAAGGGAACATCCATTTCATTTGGATATATATTTGATCTCCTGATGACATGGATAAGGGAGAAATACAATGAGGACTATGTGAGTGGAAACACATCCTATAGCATGTGATGTGCCTCACGTGTGGCAGATCACGGTTTACAGCTGAGAGCTGTACAATCCTTACACCATTAATGCGCGAGGTACTATGACTTCGACGGAATAGGCAGAGCGGTCGGGATTGAGAGATTACCATATGTATCTCATTGTTTGACGATCATTATTGTTTTCATATTTTTTTTTACAGATTCTGTCTTGAGTTGTATTGTGATTTATTCTGTTTATCATTTTCACAGCTGTAGAAACTTAGAAATGTCCATATATACATGTAGAAATGGAAGATGCAGATTACCATTTAAATGACTGAATTGTTCTATCTACAGCGACAGTTGGCAGTTAGATGGACCATACTTAGAGGGTAGTTGGACTATACCGCAGCCTCATTCTGCTCCGTTGTCTCGAGTCGAACTGATCATCCAGAAGGTACAGCTTGAGAATGTCCTGTGTACATGGTGTGCGGTAATCCCTCTAATCATTCAATCACAGGAAGTGAAATTTCCCACCATAAATCTGGGGGTGATCAAATTTATTAGAACAGGAAGTTGAAAAAATGGTTCAAAATCTTGCCTACACTGTATAATCCATTACTTCTTCTTAATTTCAATGGTTACTTCTTCTTAATTTCAATGATTTCAGAGGGTGATGAAATTTATCAGAATCAGTGATTCAATTTTTTCCTCAAAAATGGGGGTGATTGAATATTGACAGGGGGATTGAATTATTAGAGGGATTACCGTAGTTCTACTAATAAATGGATCCTTTCATATCTGTTAATTTACAACCCAGGTTTTTTCTCTAGTCCAAATATTTATACATGTAAACTCTATTTTAAAATATTGTAAAAGTGGAGCTAAATTTTTCTGGCTATCTCTTCTGGAAAAATTATGAAAACAAACTCGGTTTTGAAGTCCGGAAATTACGAAAGAGTATACGTTCACTAGCAAAAAGTCAGTGTCTATAAAAATGGGGAAACTAAAGTTATTTGCACTGAAAAGTTACCTCCCTTCAATCACTAATGCATTCGCCGTCTTCGCGCAAGCACATGCTAGCACATGCATCTGCATCGTCACCTCGCAAGATAGAGATGCTGTTTACGGTCTGGCTCTGAGAAAATCAATGATTTCTACGGATCGCCAAGCGTTGGGTTACATTACAATGCCTGACTATCTCAAGAAACCCGCTGGGAAGTATTCTTCGTATTATTCGAGCAATATGGCTTCAAATATGTTGGTTTGGCGAAACCTGGTTCTCCCTAACCAGGCCTGTGGTAAGAAAAATTTGTTTGCCATTATTCTCTGAGATCCCATAAAAATCCAAACATGACAGATTCCGCCTTTTCAATTTGACATTCAGTTCGTTTGGCTATACGACTATCTACAAGTTGTGTGAGACAGTCTTTTGATAATTTCTGTCACTGACAAAACTTCTGAAGAAGAGCGATCCCTCTTCAGGTCTGAGTACGATGCCTTATTTGGATGTTATTTCTCTACATGGCAGTGTGACTAACATCACAGGACCTATGAAGTAGGGTAGGCATCAGGACTCCGACGCGAACTGAACTCTTCAAATCCTGCCTATATTAAAATGGGCACAGCCCAAGTCAGAATCATCAGGGATTTTCATCAAAAATCACCAGAAATTTTCATCAAAAGTAGGTTAGCTCAGAACTTGCTAGTAACAGTCCCCTAATGCACCTTCATGCCAAAAATCAAGGCTCTAATATCAACGGTTCTGACGAAAGGATTCGGATGGACTGACTCACTCACTCACTCACTCATTACCGGACAATTTGCAAATGAGAGCCTACTTCGTAGGAATATTCCTCTTCATGTAATTAACCTTAGGGACCTTAGTCGTTTCACCCAGCTAGCAACCTGATTGGATGAAGGATTTATTACCCCTCAGCCCATAGGGCTGTGGGGTCTTGTCGTTGCCATGTACGTACGTCCGTCCGTCCTAGCGTCCGTCCGTCCGGCGTCCGTCCGTCCGGCGTCCGTCCGTCAACATTTTCTTGTCCGCTAAATATCTGCAGATCTATGAAGTCGGGCCTGACCAAACTTTGGTGAGAGCTTCCTGAATGTTGACAGATGAAATGATTAGATTTTCAGATGGTTATGATGATGTCATGATTTAAAAAAAAAAAAATTATTATTTATTGATGGCTTAGCTTCTGCACTGTTATCTATGCCCATCAACATGTTCTTGTCCGCTGAATATCTGCAGATCTATCAAGTCGGGCCTGACCAAACTTTGGTGAGAGCTTCCTGAATGTTGACAGATGAAATGATTAGATTTTCAGATGGCTATGATAATTTCATGATTTTTAATGTTTGTGTCTCAAATCTCAACCTGCTATCACTTTAGTGCCAATATTCCTCCATTTGGAGATCTCCTGCAAAGAAATTATCTCCCCTGATCGTCTCGTCGATCGTCCGCTAGGTGGCGTGCTCTCCGCGCATGCCCTTCCTCTTTTTCCTTTGCAGTCTTGGTAGCAAGACGTGTTTGAAAGAGCTCCTGTAAACAGTAACTTTTGGGTTGTTATAGACGCACCCTAGGGTTATTTTTTTTTTCTCCCGTCAGTTCATTACGAACTAACGTAGTCACCCAACTATAAAGAATAATAAAGGAACGAATCATGTCGTCAGTTTTAACCAGTTAAAGACTTGCATTTCTTTGTTTCAAGTGCAGGGCACAGGTGTGTTACAGTCTAGTGACATACCGTGAATGTGCAGACTGGGACGACGTGACCTGGCATAGCTATCCTATGGTCGACGCAGTCAACTCCGGAGAGCGGCCACTGACCTGGCAAGGTGTCCAGCTGAGAAGCAAGCTACTCAGGCCCTCTTCAACGACTTGGCTGTAAACGAAGTTTTTCCTACCAGCGCCAGTGGAATCTTCACAACAGTCCCGTGAAACAGAACAGACCCTTCACGGATACAAGATACACGGCTCCACGGTCCAGTTCAAGTTCGCCAGCAAGACGGCAAGAAAGACAGGTCTTTGAAAAGAGGGACACGTCTACTAGCCGGGAACCGGCGAAGAGCAGTACCCTGGAGCTACATTTCAAGACGATGAACAAGTTACAGACTCAAGACACGGTCTAGTTCAAGTTCATCGGAGAAGATGCTGTCACGGACTCTATACCGGAGCCGTTACAACCACGGATCTGGGCAGACCTCGGATAACAGTCCCCGTTCATCCAAGTCTCCGCAACTCAAGAAAGACAAGTCTTCTAGCCGGGACCTGGTGAAGAGCCGGGACCCGGCAAAGAGCCGTACCCTGGAGCTACAGGCTGGAACGGTGGACAAGTCTACAGTCCGGAGCACAGACCGGGACTACCAAGGGAAGTCTAAGAGACGGATTCGATCGCCGGAACGGGACCTCCACACCACAGAGCGCCGGGACTCCGACTCCAGAGCACCTCGGACCCGACCATCGGAGAGAGAGGTTCCTTCCAGAGGCGGGACTACAGTCCGGAGCCGTACCCCAGACAGGGAACGACACGGATCTATGAAGAACGGATTTATCCAGTCCACATCTAAGAGGTCACGGACTTTAGATCAGCATACGGGACCATGGCTCTGAGAAATCACGGCCCAATGCAGAACTCCGAGACCCCGTCAAGCCAAGAGCCTACAGGGACTACCGGGGTACCGTGAGAAATCAAGACTATACAGATCGACGGTACTCTGATACCGATGCACGATACTCCGATACCGATGCACGGACCCGGCTACTGGTGAACCTTCTGGGCCATAACAGGGACAGATCCAGAGTTCGAAGTCGTACCCCGGCGCAAGCAAATCACGGACCTATTGGGAACGGACTTATCCAGAGCACCGTGGAACCGCACATAGAAGTCACGGACTTACACAGTACGGATTACTTAGGACGGGCTTAGCCAGAATGCTACACCACGGTTCGGGAGACAGCTCGGAACCGTACTACAGCATGAAGATCCCGGGAACACAGCCGTTCATCACAACGATACCGGGATTTCAGCTTTATTCGTCTACGCCAGATTTCGGTGGTACAGCGGTGGATTCAAGCCGCATTCCCGAAGGCCGAAACTTTCTCTGAAGATTAAAGTCAAGTCAAGTTTGGCTTCATGGAGAGAAGTCAGGGAGAGTCCTCGGATAACAGCTCCCGTTCATCCAAGTCTCCATGACCCAAGGAAGAAAAGTCTTCTGACAGGGACTCGTCCAAGAGCCGTACCCCGGAGGCACAGACTGGCACGACGAAGAAGGCAGTCCGGACCACGGACTCCATCGCCAGAGCGGGACCCCGGCACCAGCACAGTACGGCCTTATACAGCTCGCCGAGACCACAGCTCCGAGAAGTCACGGCCGTATGCGGAACACCGAGAGTCTGACAAGCCACAGTCCTACTTGGAGCACCGGGATTCCGAGAAGTCACGGCCCTATTCAGAGCGCCGGGACTTCAACACCAGAGCACCTCGGGACGGAGCTACAGTTCAGAGCCGTACCCAGGAGCGGGAGACGACACGGACCTATTCAGTACGCCGAGAGTCTACATCTGAGAGGTCACGGACTCGTGGAGAACGGACTTATCCAGATTACCGGGAGTCCACATCTAAGAAGGCACGGACCTATGAGGAACGGACTCATCCAGAGCGCCGTGAGCCGGCCTCTGATACAACTCGGACCCGTACAACGGAACCGCAACCCGATACAACGGCAAGCAGATCTCGTAGACGGAGTCGTACACCGTTACAATGCCGAGATTTCTATCCTGAACGCCGTCATCGGGAGAGAGACCGTCCTAGACGTCGGAGCCCTTCACCTAGTCCAAACTACCGGAGTTATTACCATAGAGACCGTACTCCAGAGCGACCTTACACCCGACGAGATAGAAGCCGTTCCCCGGGTTCCCATCAACACGCACGGCGCACGGACGGCGAGGAACGGACATCTATCGACCATCACCGTAGTCCGGAGCATCGGGATAAACGGAAGCCCAGAGATGAACAGGGACCCGTGGATCACCTTTCCGGATCTGGATCCAAAGACCAGGCTTCTACTTCTGGAGTACCTGCTAAGGCAAGCCTGGTCAAGAGATACAGTCATCTTCCGGCAACACAGCTCCCTACCGTGGCAGTGGTTCCTTTGCCGGACCGACCTTACAAGACCTTCGTCCTGTATGGAGATCATTTACCTTTAGCAAGTCTCCGAAGTTGGACCCGGTTTTAGACGCACTTCTGGGATGTACCAAGGCACCGACAGTTGGACTTCAAGCAAGACAAGTCTGTGTGGTACAGAACATGATGGTAACCCAACTTAGTGTTACTTTCATATACCGATTGACGTCAGGGTTTGGACTCCGTCAACACAGAGCTACCTCAACAACTACTGGCGTCAAGTTACCCACTCGACAGAGCTATTTCCGACTGCCATGGCCATCGTCAATGATGACAAGACATCACGGATGATCGGGGCACTGACACAACGCCTTTCCGGTAAAGACAAGGCAAAGGCAAATTCTAACAGAGGAGGTCGCCACGGACGGTTTTTCCTGTCAGAACTCGGGCAACCCAAGCTAGATGCTCAGAGTAGTGTTCGCCCTTGCAAGAAAGGATAGTTCCAAGGTAAAGAGGGAATCTTCCGACCGGGACAGGGGCAACCTCGTTAGTCGGAATTGATGGTTCTCAGCCTCACCTTCAAACCACTAGTCATCCTTTCACCCTTCCCAAGCTTCGAGTCTTTACTCACCTGATTGTAGACGGTCGACCCTGATGATATAGAAGATCAGCGTCACTCTGTGTCAAGTTTTCGTCGAAGAAGTCACAGTCCTTACGTGAGGTCTACTCCAAGTCCCGACACTTCATCTGACGATCATCCTCAGTCTTCTAGAGCCGGATCCTACTCTTCATCGGATAATCTCGGACTCCATCTACACCCGAGATCGTGATCAAGGGAATCTAATCTCGGAGAAAACGGTTGGTCGGGCTCGACTTAACCCGTTTCTTTGGGAGCGAGACATCCAGTCTACAGTGGGCAAGCCTAGTTTCAGACTGAGGTTCCTTCCAAGTCCAAGTCAACACGGACCCGGACACTGGAATAGGACACGGGGATCAAGTCATCTCTAATCCGGAATGCAAATTCGGACTCCGGAACAGACTTGGGACTCCAGCATCCAGCAGGATGACAGTAGAGACCGGACCAGGCGACGGAGCCGGACACCTACTGAGTATATTCGACAGGAGTTGGACTCCGACTCCCGGTTGTCGTTCCAGAGGGCGTTTTTCTAGTTTCTCCTCGATGATCACGGCGGTCCAGGGATGTTTCCAGGGACCCCACGGATTATGTAGAATGGCTACATTCAAGCGTCAAGCAGTTTTCCGGCATATGGAACCTGCACCTGGAACCAGACCATCAACGCCATGACCCAGAGGTCCGTTGGATGGAAGTAGAGTGTACTACTCACCCGGGACCTAGCACAGTTTTGGCTAGCTCCAGGTACTCCTCATTACAGTTTCTCAACTACAACTGTACCTGAGGGCAAGAACAAGCAATCTAAGGATGCTCATCCCGGAACATCTTCACCCCCTTCCAGTGTGGCGATGCCGGATCCAGTTTCAACCGAGCACAGAGAAGTTCACATTCACCGATGCGGACTTCACAGCTTGGAGGGGTCCATTAGTCCAGCAACAGATAGTCGACACATGGATACC
>JAVTVY010035540.1:0-14860 GCA_036873755.1 Hanleya hanleyi | reverse complement strand
AGAAAACTGTCAAAAATTGTCTGAAAACTGTTAGAAATATGATGTCAATTTGGTGTCAGCATATCAGGTACAAGTAGGTGTTGCTGAAAAATGTTTTGACCCTATCCAGGATAGAGAAAAACCTTGAGAGAGTCAGGGTCCAACTTAAAAAAATATTGATTTAAATCAGTAATTGATACATGTTCAAAAATCTGTCCATTTCAATTCCTTGTTGACATTGGTGCTTATGTGGAAATCAAAGCCGGCTGACTCAGCATATGATATCCCTCTTTAGTAACATCTATGGCAGATTGACAGATTGTATCCAATGGGCACTATATAATAACACATTTTTTGGATTCATTGTGTTCGACTTCTTAAGAATTGTTCGAGGGTTCCATACATGATTGCATTTCTGAAGGTGCTCAAATTTATTAGAACAGCTGATTTACTTTCGATGTTTTAATTTTAATATAGAGTGATTGCATTAAGGATAGCTGTCCCCTTAGAGGGTCAAAATTGGTCATTTTCTTATTATTTCTTCATTCAAATATTCACTATCTCGTCTAACATTTTGTGAAAAAATGAAATCAAAAGTCTAATTAGAAGTGCTTCAATATTAGGATTAAAAATTTAGTTTTTGAGGCACTGGAAAAATCAAACAGATTGCCTCACAGTTGATCTGATATCCAGCTGGGAAGGGATTAACCTTTCACGCGACTGTCTATTGTAAGTCGTTGATAGCTGCCTGAGTGTATTGTATTGCTAATTGACTCACAGGAACTTAGCTCAGACATCCGCCGTTAACTCTTTCCCCCATATAAGCGGGTTTTGACGACTTGTGTAGATCCCAATGTAAGCGTGTTTTGACGAGTGTTCGCCTAACCCATGAAGACGGGTTTTGACGAGTGACTTGAGTTCCCATGTGGTGGATTATTCTTGCAATTTTCGCGTTTACTTTGACTAAAACCTAATTAAAACTATACATTTTCAGAAAGCCAAAATTTCAATAAATCTGACTATATGTACTGCTGGTATGTTTTATGGTAAGGGTAAAATGAAATCAGGAGAGAAACAGAAATAATCGATGGAAAACGCGCAATTTGACAACAAATTTGTTTCGTGTGCTCCAAGACAAACGTTCGAAAAATAGTAAAATCTGCTTCCAAATTCCTGAATATTTCACGTAACGCGAGCATAAACTACCAAAGTATCTAACCTTGATGACTAACTCGTCAAATCTGCCCATCTGAGTTTATTATAAACATTTCCCGGGACCTGTTGATCTCCCGTTTTAAAATTTATCCGCCATTCTTTGGCCCCGCTGTGTTTCGTGGCGGTTTCGTGGACCCGTGGCCATGGCGACCACGCGCAAAAACCCGACTGTCCAATCACGCCGGGCCTCTGAAAAGGTCGCTCAAGGTCGCTCAACCATGGGCCAATGAGTGATGCTGTTTTACTTCACCTTGTTACCAGCCTTCGATCTCCTTTAGGGAAGTACATGGGATTTTTCAGTTATAGCTCGTTCTATGCCTGCCATCTCATGATGTAACTGCGAAATCCCGAATGTACGGAAAATAAGCTTTACAATGGTATACGATAATACTGGAATTGCAGCAGAACAACAACAACAGAACGTTGCAAAACGCAGCTAAAATGCGACAATTTCTTCGCTTTTTTCGTGATTTCCAACAGATGGAAAGCAAACACAAAACATTTTTTCGCAAGATTACTTATTTTTAGATTAAACGTTGCTGATATTGATATAAAACGTGAACAAATTACGTAGAATGGGCCTGTGGGAGACCATTGGTAAATATTTTTCCACATGACATGGGACATAAAACGGGATATTTTACATCGCTGGAAACGTGTGAAAATTGAAATCAGTCCATGGGTTAAAGACCTACGCCATTACAAATCTGTTATGGGTCAGAGAGAGAAAATTCCCCACAAGTCTATGGGGGAAAGAGTTAAGTGATAAACACAGATGTAAACATTTCTCAGCTGAACAAGTTTTAGCAAGTTTTTTTAAGTTTAAATTGGATTTGAAACCGCCTTGACGAATAAACTTAGTGTAATAGTTATCCAGAATAAACAGGAATACGAGTAGGTCCATAAGACAGATTAACATGAATTGCAGGCAAGCACCTAAAAGGTGTGTGGACCCCTCAGCCTGTTTTTTTTTAGTCAAGTAGGATCAGGGCTGCATCTAGAGCCAATTTAATTTCGGAAAACATATGGGCACCCAAAACTCAAATGAAACAAGAAACGGAAGTGTTGTTGTTCATTGAAAGGATTTCTGAAGGAAATACTCATAGAAAAAGCTTCTGGGAGCCTCAATATCGATCTGATTGCATAGCTGGGTATTGAATTTCATGGGGGGGGGGGCATAAGCTCCAGGTATGCAAACTGGTTCAAAATTGCCCAGAGTCAGGCTAAAAATGGGCTCTCCTAATCACTCGTTTTAAATAATTTCCAAGGTACAGTAACATGTTTGGTCACAAAAATTGAAGCATTATGTTGTACCAGTTAAATGTGTGGACACAAATATGGTTCATGCACAAGTTTTAGGATAAATCATATGATGTAGAATAGAATGATTTAATAGCAAAATTAAAGAAAAATGTTGTCCTTCATTGAATGAGAATCTTGAATGGACCAGGCTTTCTTGTATCAGGAAACCATTGAAATTCACACTGAAACATGCAACCAAGAGTTCCCGATGGACATAGATAACAGTGCAAAAGCTAAGCCATCAATAAATAATAATATAATTTTTTTTTTAAAAATTATGAAATTATCACAGCCATCTGAAAATCTAAACATTTCATCAGTCAACATTCAGGAAGCTCTCACCAAAGTTTCGTCAGGCCCGACTTGATAGATCTGCAGATATTCAGCGGACAAGAGCATGTTGATGGGCATAGATAACAGTGCAAAAGCTGAGCCATAAATAAATAATATTAATAAATAAAAAAATTAAAAATCATGAAATCATCATAGCCATCTGAAAATCTAATCATTTCATCAGTCAACATTCAGGAAGCTCTCACCAAAGTTTGGTCAGGCCCGACTTCATACATCTGCAGATATTCATCGGACAAGAACATGTTGACGGACGGACGGACGTACAGTACAAGGCAGAAATAACTTGCTCATAAACGCGAGTGAAAAAAATGATTTTCGCAACTTTAATTTATTAATCGCGGCCGGAAAACTCGCCTAAATCGCGCAAAAAAACAAAAGCATAATCTCGACTGAAACGCGTCGACCGTACGCGTTTCAGTCGCGATTATGCTTTTGTTTTTTTGCACGATTTAGGCGAGTTTTCCGGCTGCGATTAATAAATTATAGTCGCGAAAATGTTTTTTTTCACTCGCGTTTATGAGCAAGTTATTTCTGCCTTGTACTGTACATACATGGCAACGACAAGACCCCACAGCCCTATGGGCTGAGGGGTAAAAATGTATTTGACAGTGGAATACAAGCAAAAAATTAGGATTAATTCATCAGATGTTTTGCTGGACACATTTTGCCCGATTTCTAGCCTTTCATTTTTGTACAAAATCCGAGATTTAAACGTTTATTTCTCGAAAAGTATCCATGCTACACTTTTGCAATTTGGCATGCTTGTTACTTATAAGGTGATCTAGTAAACTTTATCTCACTTCTTGTAAGTTTGGCATAGTTTTTAAATTATTCAACCTTTAAGACAAACGACCGTAAAATAGTACATTTTTTCAATCTATTTTAGTAAAATAGCCGTAAAAACAAAACCAGGCAAAACTTTTTAAAAATGAGATAAAGTTTACTAGTTCGAATTGTCTTCTATCAAGGTACACCATCAAAGTTAAAACAAGACGAACAGTTTTCATGAAATTTCAATTGAAAAATGGACGCTATTGTTTTCATTTGAATTTTTTTAAATTGGAATATTTTCTTCACAGTATAGCAGCATCGGTTATACAAATCATATAGTTGGAATCCCTACGATGTACGCTTTCATAAAATATATAGTTTATGATGGTTATCTTATATATTTATTGATACAGAAGACAAATTGTTAACTCTTTCCCTCATAGACTTGTGGGGAATTTTCTCTCTCTGGCCCATAATAGATTTAATGGCATAGGTCTTCAACTCATGGACTCATTTCAATTTTCATACGTCTCCAGCGATGTAAAATATCCCGTTTTATGTCCCATGTCATGTGGAGAAGTATTTACCAATGGTCTTGGTTTTATACCAATATCAGCAACATTTATTCTAAAAATAAGTAATCTTGTGAGAAAATGTGTTGTGTCTGCTTTACTTCTGTTGGAAATCACGAAAAAAAGCGAAGAAATTGTCGCATTTTAGCCACGTTTTGCAACGTTCGCTTCCTGCTTTTCGGCTACCATTCGTTTGTTTCCGTATACCATCGTAAAGCTAATTCTCCGTAGGATCGGGATTTGGCAGTGATATCACTGGATGCCAGGTGTAGAACGAACTATAACTGTTTCAAACCGATATACTTCCTACAGGAGAGTAAAGACGGTAATAAATATTCATAAGGTGAAAGCAGCACAGCTCACTGATTGGCCAAGGTTGAGCGCGGCCAAGCGTGATTGGAGGAAGCGGTCACGTGGTGACTCGGTCGCTATGGTCACTGTCGACGAAAGGCCGACTGAGAAAGTATGGCGGTTGAAAACATTTACGGCGAAGACAGTCGGTCCCGGGAAAATACATAAAATAAACTCAGATGGGCAGATTTGACGAGCTAGTCATCAAGGTTAGATACTTTGGTAGTTTATGCTCGCGTTACGTGAAATATTCAGGAATTTGGAAGCAGATTTTACTATTTTTCGAACGTTTGTCTTGGAGCACACGAAACAAATTTGTCGTCAAATCTCGCATTTTCCATCGATTATTTCTGTTTCTCTCCCGATTTCATTTTACCCTTACCATAACAGTCCATATAGTCAGATTTATTGAACTTTTAGCTTTCTGAAAATGTATTGTTTTAATCAGGTTTTACTCAAAGTAAACGCCAAAAATTGCAAGAATAATCGACCACATGGGAACTCAAGTGACTCGTCAAAACCCGTCTTCATGAGTTAGGCGAACACTCGTCAAAACACGCTACATGAGGATCTACACAAGTCGTCAAAACCCGCTTATATGAGGGAAAGAGTTAAGGGGGTTCAAAAACTGCCTCTAATCGGACAGCTATCCTTAAAGGAGGAATACTGTCGACAATAGATGTTATCATGGATGGACTTACTTCCACTCTAACCTTTTTTAACACGAGTTTTCATCTACAATTAACCTTTGAAGGAGTTATAAGGCCCATGAATTCGTTACGTTCGGCCACTGCTTCAGTGCCTTCAACCCTTTCTACTGTATTTTCCTTCGCTGTTGGCCCAGAAGGCTGCCCAATCAAAATTGAGAATATCTCAAAATTGTGACCAAGCATGTGCAACTAGCATTTTGTGATGTCAAATGTATGACGTTCACAGGACGCAAAGACGCTATGGATCCTCACGGACAAGCACCATGATTGACAACAGTCTGTAAGCACGAGATGGATAGAACAATTAAGCTCCCAAAAACCCACACACTTTCGGATGAAGATATTTTGATTGACAGTCATTCACATCCTGATGGGAAGTTTGATGGGAGTCAAGGGCATGTACTCTTCACATTAATCTACAATAAATTCTGGCAGTATTATACCATCATAGCAACCGTAATATCCGGCCCTCCAGCTGAGAACTGTACACTGATCAATCTACAGGATATTACTTCAGATAAGAATAGAACCCGAGTGTCAAACAGGGCCCTCAGAAGACCAAGGTTAGATCTGCAGACAAATACTATCTCAAGCATTGTCAAACCTTAGGAGAATAAATGACTACAGACAAATGCTATTTCCAATGTAATCGAATAATTCCATCCCGGTTAATGTCAAATGCCATAAAATAACCCAATTGTACAGCATCCAGTTTTCTCTGTCAAAATACTCCTAATTGTGACCATAAAGTAGAATATACATAAAGTACATGGACAAGAGAAATGAGAATGAAAGATGAAATCATCCTAACAAATCATTAGGAATGAATATTATCCAAGACTCTTTGACATTTGGCAATTTATATTACAGTCATGTTACTTGTTAGCCACATACAGTTTCATCTTAGAGATATCACACATCTGACTGAACTTTACAGTTCTATATTATATATATGTATTATGAGGGATCTATCACATCTCCTGACAATCATAGACCGAGTATGAGAGAAAAATAGATTACACTACATGTAATATTTCATTCTTGGAAATCTAACTTGCACAGCATGCCAATGGATACATCTACATGATCCAAGTTACATTGAAAATTTTATTTGAAAATTGAGAAAGTATCAAGGTATTTTGTTTATCAGATGGTTTATGATACACTACAATGTATGAACACAGAGTGAGCGAGTGAATAGAACTTAACGTCACTTTCAACAATATTTCAGCTATATCACGATGAACCAACTAAGCACCACTAGCCAAGTTGCGTTCCTGCTACTTCAAAGAAGAAATCTTTGAAGCAGCATGGAACCAGACACCCTCCATCCACCATATAAAACACTGAGGACAGCGCACAAGACACAGACAGGACGCTTACATGGCGCAATAAAGACAAGTGATATTACAGTGCTAGACATCACATTATCAAGTTCCTGTTGCTTCACAGCAAATGCATTGAAGCAACAGGAACCCGTGCCCACTCAACCACCCACTGTATGAACACAAAGGTATCCGAGTATTAAACTGAAAAACAATAGCAAAACTTATACATTATATACATGAGGGACAGCTACATGTAGACCACCATTGGTGATAAGGATGATTTATTATGAATACACCAATCCAATTCTCCATCACAGCAGGAATTTCCATCAAACCCCACAGGAAACACAATACATTTGGATATTACCCAAGAGCGGGAGACTGACAGCAGTGAATTGCCTGTCCCATTCCTATTTGTTCAACATGCCAAATATCAAACAGGGCATACATGCGGTGTACTTACACTGTAGTGCAGAGGAGAATAAATGGGAGTCAGCGATTGGCCCAATGTCAATAAGAGCGCGATGCCAGATAAATCAAATTTGTAAGTTCCACGAGATGTAATTACAAGTGAAGCATAGAAATCATTTCTCCAATCCTCACGGGAATAATTCAGTGGACTGGCTGAATGGTTCAAATTCCCCAATCAACAGGTGAATTAAAATTACACAATCTGCCATGGTTACGGAGTGGGAAGTACCGTTACCAGAGGTGTTACTAAGAGCACACATATTAACTGGTCAAGATTGCTTATGTAAAAACCACGCATACTGAAATTTAGTTTTGCACCAGCTGAAGAAGACAGATCATGCAGTGTGTGTTATATTCTATGCTTGAAAGCATATATCAAACTTACCACTAAGTGTACAGTGTAGTATGATAAAGATCTTATAATTCTATCTGGTCACACAGATTCCATAAATATTCAAATGACAAAGAAGTAAACACTTTAAATTTTGTACTTGACTGACATGATGTAGAATCAATGTTGGCCCAGTCTCCGGTCTGCTTTTGTAATTGTACAATGTTTTGGGGAGTATTCAGATTGTTTCAGCTGTTTGCAATGAATACTCTTGGAAAAAATCTTCTTGAATAAATGGTAAAATAAAAATCAAACTAATCGATAACAAGAACAGTGGAGAATGTAAATTCATACTGGGTTAAAATTTAACAGGGCCAACAATGGGTCAAGACACAGGGCCAACATTGGGTCGAGACACCAGGGCCAACATTGGTTCAAGACACCAGGGCCAACATTGGTTCAAGACACCAGGGCCAACATTGGGTCGAGACACCAGGGCCAACATTGCTTCAAGACACCAGGGCCAACATTGGTTCAAGACACCAGGGCCAACATTGGGTCAAGACACCAGGGTCAACATTGGATCAAGACACCAGGTCCAACATTGGGTCAAGACACCAGGGCCAACATTGGGTCAAGACACCAGGGCCAACATTGGGTCGAGACACCAGGGCCAACATTGGGTCGAGACACCAGGGCCAACATTGGGTCAAGACACCAGGGCCAACATTGGGTCGAGACACCAGGGCAACATTGGGTCAAGACACCAGGGCCAACATTAATGGGCCAAGACAACACGTTCAACCTTTGGTCAAGACACAAGGGACAATATTAAAACTTATCACCATAATTCATACTTCACTTCAGGTTCATACAGTGGCAATATGACTATTAAAATCATTAAATATTCAATGTACATTAACATTTAAAGAACCTTACAACTTAATGGGCATAAAATAGATACAATATGTTTTTGTTTTAATGTTTTTTAATGTAATTTTAATGGATTTCTATCATGGTCCTGAGGAAGAAATCCAGACACAGGAAACAAGATGTAACCTATTTCACCCAAGACTGGAATAACCTGTCATTTATTGTACACTAAAAGGCTTCACATGAAGAAGCTCTGTATAACATATGTTACATGTATTTCCCTCAATCATTCCCACAGCAGTGGTAGGGATGAAAAACATAGAGGACATTACATCCAGACTTACATGTACAGCTGGTGCAGTTCTGTTTATATTAAGTCATCATACATGTTATGAGTGTAAGAACTGCAGTTTGTATTCATATAATCTGGGATCAATTCCAAAAACCTCCCACTTCTAGGCAGACTAGGCAGATTTTGAGTGAGTAAGATCTATAAAATTTGCTTTCAACAATTTTCCAGTTATTATCCTGACACCTGCTCAAACAGTCCTTGATCTATCCTCTAAGTGTCAAGTGAAGAAGATTTCCACTTTCCACTTTTTTTTTACATGTACCAGTGAATGTATACATGAACCTTTATCACAATTTCTATCCCTAATAATTGATGAATGAACTATATGACATTGGACCAATAGGTTCTTGCTCTATCCTCTCTCTGGTACATGAATGACTTGGCAGATATGAATTACATGTAAAAGTAAGTGCATATATGAATATAGCGGAATTTATGTCCCTGAAAATTGATGAATAAACCATATGATATTGTATCAATCAGTCCTTGCTCTATCCTCTTACTGCTGAGCACCAAGTAAGGAGGATAGGATTTCTATTTTTCGTCTTTGGTACATGGATGACTTGAAAGATGTGAACTATATATACCTGTACCAGCAGATGTATACATGAATATAGCAGAATTTCTGTCCCTGAAAATGAATGCATTTATATCTTATACACCACACACCACACACCATACAGGATAATAAATCATGCATGAATGGAGACAGGAATCATAACAGGATATAGTTTCCATTGTCCACGCATTGTTCAAAAGAATATTCAAGTAGGTCTGTCATCGTGTTTAAAATTTGCGAGAGCTGTTGATCACTCTCCTAGATTTTTGTATTTCCCCGAGTACATGATTGCTGTATTGCAAGAGTGATTCACTCTTCTCAGTACTCTCCATTACTTTTTATTTTCCAGGAGAGTGACCATGGAGGGGGGAATCAAATGAGTGATGGAGAGGAAGAGATCACTTCCTGCAAGGAGAGTGATCAATAACTCCCCTGGGGAGGGGAAAATCAGTTGAGTGATAGAGAGGGAGTGATCACTGCCTGCAAAGAGTGATTAATAGCTCTCCTAGGCAGGGGGAAATCAGGAGAGTGACAGAGAGGGAGAGATCACTCCCTGCAAGGAGAGTGAACAATAACTCTCCTAGGCAGGGGGAAATCAGGTGAGCGATAGAGGGAGAGTGATCACTGCCTGCAAAGAGAGTGATTAATAGCTCTCCTAGGGAGGGAGAAATCAGGTGAGTGATAGAGGGAGATTGATCAATGCCTGCAATGAGAGTGATTAATAAATCTTCTGGGGAGGGGGAATCAGGTGAGTGATCGAGAGGGAGAGATCACTCCCTGCAAGGAGAGTGATCAATAACTCTCCTAGGGAGCGGGGAATCGGGTGAGTGATAGAGGGAGAGTGATCACTACCTGCAAGGAGAGGATTAATAACTCTCCTAGGCAGGAGGAAATCAGGAGAGTGACAGAGAGGCAGAGATCACTCCCTGCAAGGAGAGTGAACAATAACTCTCCTATGGAGGGAGGAATCAGGTGAGTGAAAGAGAGATACAAGATGATAGATTGGACATGAGCTTACCTGAGATATGAGAGGGTATCAAAGTCAAACCCAGCTTGAGCCTGCTCTCCTTCCTTGTCCTTGTTACGGAAACTTCCTTTACGTCGGAATGAAAACCTCGTAACCGATATCCTATCCATTGTTAGGCAGATATGCAAAAATGTTCAAAATAAAATATTCCAGGCGGTGACTCACAAGAAGTTTATTAAGTTCTGGTTAGAGAATATTTCTGATGACTTTGTGAGAATAAATATTATTTCCCATAAAAGTTCAAGTGAACTCGACTCCTTGGATTGTATCAAATATCTCAGATATCCAGATCACATAAACCATGTAAGCAGAGCATGTGTTTTTGCAACAAAATTTTGCAAAAAATGTGGTAAATTAGATTTGCTCTGTAATATTGTCAGAGACACAAAACCATCCCAGCTATGCAAACACTCCTCTTAGATGAACTGTTGATTCAATGTGTACACGCAGGTATCCTATTCCAGGGGATAATAACACTGCCGCTGATTCCTTCTCAAGTTTTGACACCTAAGAGTATTATTTCTGGAAAACTTTGCTCACATTAGTTGACTTAAAAATTAAGGCTATACAACTTTCTGCTTTTTCCAAGCACTCCAAAGACTTATCCTTTCTGTTGAAAAAAAAACAACAAAAAAATGACCAGATTAACTCTGAACTCCTGTTGTTTTTCACTCCATTTATAAACATGAACTTTCAGTTCCAGCAACAAATAATCCGGTATCCAAAGAACAGTGATAGGCTTATTCAATCCAGGCACAACACCAAAGTGTAATCAGATCCTCTTTGATATTATCCAATAACTCTAATGTAGCCAGTGCTCAAAGAATCGACACAATCTATCAAAGTTTGGAGATAGCAAGCGTTTTTTTCGGACAAGACAGACTGGCAACAGAGCTGTCAAGAATGTGAGAGACAAATACGCCAGATCGTGGAAGAATTCCCCGTAGTATGCTGATCCGAATTCCGATAGAGCTTGAAGGAATCGAGTGGCTTACTGATAGACTAGCTTTAAAGACACTGATAGATGGAGCCGGATGTAAGACAAAAAACACTTTTTTTTAATCCGTCCCACAGTTAAACCTGCAGAGAGTGTATAAGTACAGAACTGTGTTACCAATCCTTGGTTGTATACTGTAAACGAATAGATCAAATTGGAAAGCCTGCGGTGCTGGTATTCATCCAATCATCAGGAAAAGTATGGGATGGACACGTTTAGATTCCAGATACACAGATGACCACCAGAATCCATTCAGATCTCGTTAAATAGTTTTGAATCTGTGTATCGCTTTCTAAGATATTCTAATAACTTGAGAGAACTGCTTAAACTGTGAATGCAATAAATTCATGCAAAGGTGAAATGCTGTTTATATTAATCTCTTTCACCCTGTCTGTTGGTCTGATGTAGATGGCAGGATGGGCAGAGAGGTCCACGATGACTCCGTCAGAGTGTGTGTGGATTTCTGACAAATGGACAGGTGCTGCATTAGAGATCGGTGGAATGGTACAGGTGCACAGACACTGCTATAAGCTGTGAATCTTTATCAATGTGATAGTACTGCTACCACCAAGCCTCCTCTCACTGACTGCTATACACAGAGAGCATGGATCAGACTATTGATGTTGAGATATATTACTGCTACCACAGAGTCTCTACTTCTCACACATCCACTCAGACCTCTGTACCACCAGAGCTGATTATTGGACTGGCAGAGATCGGGGCGAGAGAGCTTCTTAGCACAGCGAATCAGTCGACTAAATGTTCCTGCTAGAGCAATTGATCCGTCTGATAGCACCCTGCTGGTGACCAACCGCAATATAAGCAGCGGCGCAGTACCAGGACTGTTGAAGCAACAGGGAAGCACTAGGCCATTTATTGGAGCCACAGTGATGATGATGGGACCATATAGAGAGGATAGGAGGATCCAGTGGAGAGATGAGGCAGATTGTAATAGAGACAATCAATGTCACAGCTGCTCGTCCAAAAGCTATCAAATAAAGCTGAATAAAGTATGCATGGTAACCAGGGAAATGATCTAAACTGACATTTGAACAAAACAGAGAACCAGTAAATACATGTACTTCTATATGGTACAAATTTTCCAGTATTGTCAGATTCGCCTTCAACATGTAAAATACAGGACTTAATTGAAACTAACAATGTTCATTAGGTCATTCCAATCAGTCCTAACAAATTTGTTACATTTGTATGGAACATGGAACTTCTTCCAAAAAATGAAGAATTCAGTTAAAAGTCTATTCTATGGATAACAACGTCTTTACATGCAGTCCTCGCCATGAGCAAAATGGTGGGAGAGTGCCAGATCGCTCTCCTTAATCTGGATGGGCGAGTGATCGCTCATCTAGAAATTGCTCTACTGGGATGTTTGGGGCGAGTGATTGCTCACGTAAGGCGAGCAGTGTTATTTTAGCAGACATTTTGGTATTCCTTTGAATCTTGCAATAAATAAGACAATACATAAAATACTCCACACGAGTGTTTGATTTATATTTGATCCAAGTCACAATTAATACATACTTATTTTCAAGTCACATGTCTTCAAAACTTGCACACAACTTGCACCATATATTGTTGACATACTGCCGACTGTCTGCCTCCACTGTTCTGTAACCGATATGTAAGTTTGTAACTGAACCGCCGTGCCCCAGCTTTTGAAAGTTTTCAGTTCTACCCAGTTCCCTTTAAGTTGTTTTGGACTGCCGGTATGATTGTTCTGCCATGGTAATGCCAACAATGATGTGGAAAACTTCAATGAAACGCAAGAAGGTATACAACATCGCAAGTCAAGGAAAACCGCCAACTGACAGCAAAACTGGCGATCTTCAAATTAATCCTCATCTATCCCACAGTGCATCGCTGGGCATACGGTTGTGTATGTCGCGCTGTGAACCGTGGGATAGATCAGGATATAAATTGGAGATCACCAGTCTTGCCAACTGATGACTGTTACCAGGTTACGAGCCGGTGACGTAGCGTTGTTCTACTGCGCATGACAGTTGTCTTACTTCTGCTTCCTTTGCAAATCGAAACCGCAACCATGAAAACCAGTGAAAGGTGACGAAAATACTGCCGATATAGACTGAAGAAATAAATATTTTTCTCTCGGATTTGGAGGAGCGACGAATCGCTCGCCTTGTGACCTCTGGGCGTGTGTGGAGGAGAAGGGGAGCGATCGCTCGCCTTTCATGGCGAGGACTGAGTAAACATGTACTTGCAACTATACTTTATACAGATAAAAACAATCATAATAGGTGACAAAACAATAGTTGGTTCATGAGTGAGTAATGTCACCATTCTTACATGTACAGTACACCCAAGAATTAAACTGGTCACTGCTCGCGAAACGTTGGGTTCATCTTTCGCGAAACATTCGCGAAACGTTCGCGAAAGCATGTGCGAAAGGTTGATAACTTACGATGATTTCATATTTATTTCAAAGCTTTCGCGAAAGGTAAATACCTTTCGCGAAAGATAGGTCACGATCGTAACTGACGTAAAGCGATCCGTATTTGACAAGACAAGATGACAACAAATGCGGGAGTGTTGGATCTTCTTATGCGGGGTATGTTTTAGGACCACTATTTTTGATTTCACCCAGCAAGAATTTCCTGCAACAAAATTGAGTTTCACGAACGAAATAGGCAGAAAATACAGTCTACGAAGCAAAAGAAAATCTCCACTCACGTTGTCTTCGTTGTTGTTGTTGAAAAGGCCATGTGCGTATCGAATACGGCACAGCTAAAAGTTTTGTGCCTTACTTCCCTAGTTTTAGTGAACGCTTCCAATTCGATTCGTCGGGAACCATGCAATGCATTTCTTTATGCTAGAAAGTATGGGTTTGCGATTAATACGAACGGGTCACGGGGTGGAAGTTTCCAAACGACCACGAGGGATGACAGCTGCAACGCCCGACAGAACTGCGCAGCAGAGAGACGTGTGCCAGCAGTCAGCCGTCATCATTTTTCGTCTACATCCCATACTGTTTCGTTTCAACACGAAATAAAAGGTGAAATGTCCACCTACATGTATACCAAGGATTGACAATACATCAAAACCAAACGTACAAATTGTCTGAATAAAAAAGTTTCACGTGTGCAAGACGAGAGCTGCAATCAATCATGATCGGGCTGTCTAGAGCATTGACTGGTCTACGGTTGAGCTTGGTATTTATTATGGCCGTCTTGAATTTACAGCCGTTTGGTTTCCTTGCATGTACAACGTTTTCGGAAATTGCAAATTTCATTCTCGTAGGATACATTTTCTGCAATAAAATGCTGTTCAAGGAAAATTTAACACTTTCATTTCAAATTGTGTCGGGGGAATTTCAAATTCAAGTCTTAGAAAAAAAAAGAAAAAAAATATGCCTAAACCACCAATTTTCCTCTAGAATTATATCATATCTCGTTGATTTGAATCATTATCTTGGAACAAAATGCCGCTCTCTGCATGAAAACTTAAAAATAATGAGTGTTTATTCTTCATGTGATGAAAACTTTAAAAAATACGAAGCTGCGCATCAGAAAACCCCTCGGCTCTGGGCGCCAGCCATTCATAATGTATTCAATTTGAACCAAGACTTCAGGAACACCAAACAGTCAAGTGACAAATATACAGATTATGAAAAATTTTGTAATTAGAAATGGTTT